>VDFB02219388.1:0-15925 GCA_007258455.2 Sequoia sempervirens
CAAATAAAAAGCAATAAATCTTATGACTCCTTGAATCTTTGTTTTATTTTACTACAACAATAGATTATAACAATGCAATTGGTTTCAACTTGAGACCAAAGCCAAATTTGTGATAGCTAAATTCAAGTGAATCCAAAAAATGTAGACCCAAACCTGCGAGAAATCCAACTCCAAGAGAATAAAGTCAAACTTGCAACTGCGAAGTTTTGAAATGGTTATGATTCAACAGCCTTTTTTAATAGAGGTCTTCATGAATTCAAAGATAAGAACATCTAAAGAAAGCTGTGAATAAAATAGATTTAAAAACAAAGAAAAAAATAGAAACTATTGAAAAATAAATATAAATAAAATAAATACACTATTGAAAAATAAATTAAAAAAAATTACAAATAAATACATTGAAATTTCTTATAATTATAGAAAAATTATTTGTGTTACTACTGAAAAATTTATTACATGATACTAAGTATTTAGTTTTAATTTATTTTAATAGAGGTCTTCATGAATTTGTGAATAATTTAACAGCATTAAAACTACTTTAAAAACAAAACAAAAAAACTAAAAACTATTGAAAAAAAAAAACACTATTGAAACAAAAATAAAAAAATTACAAATAAATACATTGAAATGTGTGAATGTAGTTATACTAGCTTCATGTCATTTGAATGCCAAATTCAAACAAAAGAGTTTTTCCTTACATTGAATTTTGCTTTTTGATGGATGCCATTGTAATGTACGCCTCTTAGCATAATGATGGTTGACCATCGAAAAAGATCTGACCATTCGATGAACCCAATATCAAATAAATAAAAATAATGTTAAAAAAATAAAACAAATGATACAAAGAAATAAAACAAAGAATCAAATATTCTTTCTACATTTCCACTAGAAAATACGTTTTACATTCATATTAGAAAGGACAAAAATAGAAAAAAAAGAAAGAAAGCAAAGAATTGGCTATTGTTTCTAATTTTCCACTAATATTCAAAGCGTATAAATTATATTATTATTATATATAATATTTTATATAATATAAGTCGTTATAATTTATAGTTTATATTATTTTCAAAAAATATATATTTTTAATGGTATTCGTTTTATTTTAGATTACAAAATATAATTTTTAATAACATTCTTAATTTAATATTATGAAATAAAATTATATTTTATATATTTAATTTTTTTTAGTATAATATTACAATACTTAGATATTATATATTTAATATTTGTATACACTATAATTTATTTCTATTTTTTTAAAATATATTTAGAATCTACACACAAATCCTCACAAACAACTAGTTCACATCATCTCCAAATTTTTAATGGTTTAGTTGTTATAGGTTTCATAAAGTAAAAATTTGGTGAAAATTGTTGATTTCAATGTTCTACTTTGACCAAAAAGTGGGACACAATATTGTGGGTTGACCCTTATATTTATTTCCAAGGAATTCCCTATATGAACATTATTGGCTAACTTTAATGATCAATGATTGAGAACGTGGTAAAATGATGGTTGACCATTGAAAAAGATTTGACCATTCAATGAAATCAATATAAAATAAATAAAAATAATATTAGAAAAAACAATTGATACAAAGAAAGAAAGCAAAGAATCAAATATTTTTTCTACATTTCCATTAGAAAATACATTTACATTCATATTATAAAGGTCAAAAACAAAAAACAAAGAAAAAAAACAAAAAATTAGATATTGTTTCTAATTTTCCACTAATATTCAAAGTGTATAAATTATATTATTATTATATATAGCATAAATCGTTATAATTTATATTTTCTATTGTTTTTTAATATATATATATATATATATTAAAAAAAAATCACCATGATCTAATTTTGGAACCTCTTGTTTCCAAGAAGTTTATAAATTATAGTCATTATATTTCAAAAAGAAAAGAAAAAATGCATAAACTTGCTACATAAGTAGAATGTATTGACTGCAAACTTTCATACTAAGGAGAAGCTCGACGTTCGAGAATCTAAAAGATGTTATTAGTTGAAATGTATTTTGGATAGCATAGAACACAAATATGATAGAACAAAAGATGTCTAGTATGGCTTTTGGCCAACATAATTACCAAGGGGGTCATAGTTACAAGTCATGAAGGTGGCACCACTATTACAAATGACCTTTGCACAATGGTATTCTTTTTATTTTAGATTATATTAAATATAACTTTTAAGAAGATTCTTAATTTAATATTATGAAATAAAACTATATTTTATATATTTAATTTTTTTAGTATAATATTACAATATTAAGGTATTATATATTTAATATTTGTATAAACTATATGTTATTAAATATAAAGCATATATAATTTTTTACATATATTATTAACTAAAATACACAATATATATTATTATTATTATTATTATTATTATTATTATTATTATTATTATTATTATTATTTTTAATGAGGGGAATCGGGTGCAGCACGACCCCCATATAGCCGCCCACCGCCGGTAAACTTTTTACCGTGACTGGTAGTGCTGGCAGGACACACTAACCGGTACCACGGGAGCGCCAGAGAGTCGAACCCATGGTGGGTGCCTTGCGACACGGAACACCTTAACCAGCTGGGCTCGGACGGGCACCCCATATATTATAAGTTTAATATTTATCTATATTTATTTTTTAAATATATATTATATTTATTAAAAATAATTAAAATATTAAATATATTAGAAGCTTAATATTTGTCTATATTTATTTTCAAAATATATATTATGTTTATTAAAAAATATATTCAATTTATATTTATTATTACATATTATATGAAATATGATGCATATTATTAAATATAGATATTATATACATATGTGTTCCCTTTTCCTCTCACCCTATCTCTATCTCTCTACCTCTACCCCCTCTCTACTACTTTTCTCTATCACATCCTATATCTCTCTCTTGCCTCCTCTATATATTTCTCTCTACCTCTCTCTCTCTCTCTATATATATATCACTTCCTATATCTTTTTATCTATCCATCTCCCCCTCTCTCATTGTCTCCCTTTTTCTCTCTCCTTCCATCGTTCCCTCTCTATATGTTTATCTATATTTTTCACAATACTTCTATATTTCCCAAGTTATATCTATCTCTACCTCTACCTCTATCTCTCCCTCTGTCTTTATTGCCCCCCCTTTCTATTTCTCTCTACTTCTCTCTCCTCTCTCTATTTCTCTCCCCCTCCTCTCCCATTCCATCCATTCCACTCCACCTCCCTCCTTCTATCTTTATCTTTTATCTATACCTCTATTATCTCCTTCTTTCTCTCACCCCTCTATCTATCCATCTCCCCTCTATCTATATCTCATTGTCCACCTCTTTCTTTCCCTCCTCTATCTCTTTCTATCTATCCCCCTATCTCCATTTGTCCTTGGGTTGTTATTTGTTGGGTTATTTCAATTCCAGTTATTATGTCTTCCCTCCATCTCCCTCATCTCATCTTTTATGGCTTATCTTCCTTTCTGGCTCAATCTCCCTCACTCGTCATTTACCTATTATCCATGTCCCTATATCTTTATCTCTATATCACCACTATCTATCTTCCATTTCCTTATTTCTCTACCTATCTCTCTCATATCCCTCCCTCCTATCTATCTTTATCTCAGCCTCTTCCTTCCATCTCTCCATTTCTATCCTCCTCCATCTCTTTTCTTTCTTCCTATCTATTTTATCTTTATCTCCCTCCCCCTTTCATATATCTTTTATCTTTCCACTCTATCTCTATATCTCCTCTTCCTCTCTCCCTCCCTCTTTTATCTCTTTATCTCTTCCTCTGTCCTCCATCCATCTCCTTGTCTATCTTTGTTTTTCATCCTCTGTATCTATTTGTCTCACTCTTCCTCTCTTGCTCTATATTCATCTCTACCTCTATTCCTCTTCCCCTCCATCTCTAGAAATATCTCCCTCTCTCTACCCATCCATCTCTCCTTATCTATCCCCCCTCCTTCATAGACCTTCATTGTCTAATTGATTCGAAGGTTTTCTTTCACTCATTTTTAGAGACCTTTGTTGCACAAACAATATCATTTTCTAAATGGCCAACCAATTGAACTCATGTAATACACAAATTTATGCAAAAAATAGGCTTAAATTTTCCCTAATTGACATTCCACACCTCTTCGGTGTACCCATTGCATGCCAAGGTGTGATTGCCATTAGTACACAAACAAAAATATATGACTAAATAAACTACTAAAAATTGCATATAAATGACTAATTTTAGTCACGTGACTAATAGTAGTTTATTTGTAGTCATTTATAATAAGACCAAATAAATGACTAAACTATTTTAGTCATTTATTTAGTCGTTGATTTTAGTCATTAATTTGGTCATTGATTTGGTCATTGATTTAGTCATTTATTTAGTCAAATTTATTTAGTCACTATATTTAGTCATTAATTTTAGTCACATGACTATTTTAGTGGTTTATTTGTAGTCATTTATAACACGGTACCAAATTTATGACTGAACTATTTTAGTCATTTATTTAGTCATGGTAGTGATTTGTTTAGTCATATATTTAGTCATTAGTTTAGTCATTGACTTAGTTATATATTTAATCATCAATTTAGTCATTTTAATCATATATTTAGTCATTAATTTTAGTCATTGACTTAGTTATATATTTAATCATCAATCTAGTCATTTAATCATATATTTAGTCATTAATTTAGTCATTACTTCAGTCATATTTTTAGTCATTTTTATTTACTAGTTTCCATTAATAAAAAAGATTACTTATCAACTATCTAAAATATTTGCACAATAAAAAAACAATGAGAAGGTAAAAATAACTTATTTTATTAATCAAAAATATATTACATTCAGTTGTGTAAGCTTGAAAATGGAGTTACAATTTGTTGTCCCAACATAAAAGAACTTGAAAAGATTACAATACATTGTTGAGAGAGAAAATAACTAGCTGAAATCTACTCTAAAACCTTTTCTTTATGCTATTCAACAGCTTACAAAGGAATAGGAACATGACTGTTCTTTTATATCATAACCTACAGTCCCTTACCTTTGTAATGCATAAGTACATGATACATCTTTGCAAAGGAACTTTCATTCTATGATTGTGATAAAGCTCCAATCATCTATAGGCTGCCCTCATTCAAACTAACCATCACTAGTAAAATTTGGCAAATAAATGACTACGTGACTAAAAATTTTAGTCACATGACCAGCACTAGTATAATTTGGCAAATAAGTGACTAATTTGGTCATTTATAAGTGACTAATTTGGTCATTAGGTAAAATCACAAATAAATGACTACATAAATGACTAACATCAGACAAATAAAAATGACTAAATAAATGACTAAATAATTGACTAAATTAATGACTAAATAAATGACTATTACTCTATTTTTTTTTCTTTCGAATTTGATCATAATCCATAGAGCTTAAGCCCCCCTCATGGGACCCCTACCTTAGCGGGCCATTTGGCCGCCTAGGTTGCTTGATGCACCAGAAATACCTATTGCGTGGAAGGCATTGGCTCTCGGTGTAGTCTTAAGGCCTTCACATATTTTATAAAAAAAATTAACATTTACATTCTTTAACTTTTATTACTCATTATGTTAATGAATCATTAATGTTTTTAACTATGATTTGAAGCCAATTTGATTTTCCTATTGTGTTAGCATGTCAAATATATCAAAGAGCAATTGTGGTCAATTTCACTAATAAAATATGATTTAAACAATCCAATTGCATTTTGAGGGCTATCTTTCATTTCAAAACACAAATAAAGATGACTAAATAATTAGTCACACATAAAAATTAGACAATATGACATTAAAGTGGTTAATTAAAAAAATTGAATTGAGGGAATGTATTGTATTATAATATAATATAATAATAATAATATATTATAATAATAAATTATAATATTTAATATGATATTATATAATAAAATAATATAATATTATTATTATATATATTTAATATATATATAATAATATAATATAATATTTATATTATAATATAAATATAATATTATAATATATTTAAAAGCAATAGATTTAATTTTGAAATCAAAATCAAATGAAGTAAAAAAGCGGGAAAGTGGGCGATGGTATTTGATTTTTCTAATAAAAATCATAAAAAGGTACCTATTTTCTTTAATACAATGTGAAAAATCAACCATTGGCCTAGGGTAATGAAAAAACCCTAAATCAAAAAGAAACCGAGCCCTAATCTCATTTCATTTTTCACTTGTATTTTTGGAGAAGAAACTCATTCCATTTTTCACTTGTATTTTTGGAGAAAACTCAACACCGCCATGCCTGGGTAGGGTTTGAGAGTGGAATGGTGACTCATTATGTTGTTTCTGATGATTTTCCTGAAAAAAAAATCTTGCAGAGGTAAGTCTTTGGTTTTGAAACTAAAAAGTATTCTCCATTTTGAAGCATTTTATCGAGCTCACTTGGTCGCGACTGAGTATTTTCTGTTGTATTTCCTTTTCTTACCATTTGTTGATATCTCTCCTCTTTGTTTGACAGCCATTGGAGTATCTTTGAGGCTCATTTCTAAAGACTTTGGAGGGCGTCTCCTTTACAACAATCTTGTGTAAGTTTCATTATTCTTATCTCTTAAATTTCTATGAGAATAGGCTTGATTCAAGCTCAGTAGAGGCAATATGATAAAAACCCTTGTATCTCCCTGCACAAATCTTGATGGGTTACTTTATTTCTGTAGAAAATGTAAAACTTTGCACTCTCAACTTACTATTTTCATTATTTTGAGGGCTTTTTGTGTTCTAATGGCCGTGACCTTCATAACATTCTAGGTATTTTTCTTTCTGTTCATTTTCTCTTCCTCATGGGTGTGTGGTAGAGACCCAATACTCAATAAAACAAACTTT
The DNA here is from genome assembly GCA_007258455.2 of Sequoia sempervirens. Classification (NCBI taxonomy): domain Eukaryota; kingdom Viridiplantae; phylum Streptophyta; class Pinopsida; order Cupressales; family Cupressaceae; genus Sequoia; species Sequoia sempervirens. Next base: position 6,902 of record VDFB02219388.1, read on the forward strand.
TGTATACTTGATGTTTCCACAAAGGAAACTCCAAAAATTATATAAATGCATGCCCTAAAATTCTTTCTTTAATTTTCTTTTATGCTTTTCATCCAAGTAAAGTGTCTGATTGTGAATGGGATGAATGACAGATTGGACAGGAGCAGCCAAAGTGTGTCTGAATTCCCAGAGAGCACCTTCATAACTGAGAGAATTATTATATTTATTGGAAATCTTGATTTTAATAGAGGGCTTTGTTTCAGCTTCTTTCCACTTAATATCACAACTTTTGGCATTTCCTGAAATCTCTGGCCTATTTTCATTCATTTTCAGATTTTGTTCTTGAAGTAGATTTTGTAAATAATCTAGGCTTGTATTCTTGAACCCATTTTATTCTCACAATGCTTTCAATAATTTATTTCGAGCACATTCACAGCTTCATAGTGTATCTTCCATTCATGGTTGCAGACACTGCTGATAATATACATTTAAGTTTTTTTGAAGGTTTTAGTTTTTCTTAAATAATTTTATTACTAGCTTAGTTTTTTTGAAGCAATCTTTTTTTTTAGTTTTTCTTTTTCATTAGAAAAGAAAAATTAAAAAAGAAAGGTTGCTTTTATATCTTAATTAGTGATTGTTAAATTAGAAATTAGAATTTAATTTAAATTTAGAATGAAATTTATGTTTTTAGTTTTTCTTAAATAATTTTATTACAATAGAATTTTAGTTATCAAGAGACATTCTAATATTTTTTTTAGTTTTTTCTTAAATAATTTTATTACTAGCTTAGTTTTTTTGAAGCAATCTTTCTTTTTTAGTTTTTCTTTTTCATTAGAAAAGAAAAACTAAAAAAGAAAGGTTGCTTTTATATCTAAATTAGTAATTGTTAAATTAGAAATTAGAATTTAATTTAAATTTAGAATGAAATTTAAGTTTTTAGTTTTTCTTAAATAATTTTATTACTAGCTTAGCTTTTTTGAAGCAATCTTTCTTTTTTAGTTTTTCTTTTTCATTAGAAAAGAAAAACTAAAAAAGAAAGGTTGCTTTTATATCTAAATTAGTAATTGTTAAATTAAATTAGAAATTAGAATTTAATTTAAATTTAGAATGAAATTTAAGTTTTCAAGATATTGTGGTGATTTGATTTAAAGAATAATACAATAATTGAATACAAAATAGAAAAAGTAGAGATTATTTCTTTTGCAAATACATTTCTTTTGCAATATCACTAATTCTATGCATTTTTTATTTATTAGACTTACTTTGATAATCTAGTAATATATTTAAGATATTACTTTGATATTTATTCTTTTGCAAATGTATTTCTTTTGCAATATCATTAATTCTATGCATTTTTATTTATTAGACTTACTCTAATGCTTATGGGTATCTGCATTTAAGATATTCATTGTTTATAGCTATTTAGTAATATGTTTATGGATAGTACATAGCAAGGAGATATTGCTCTGATAAGCTAGTAATATTTAAGATATTACTCTGATATTAATTCTTTTGCAAATGCATTTCTTTTGTAATATCATTAATTCTATGCATTTTTATTTATTAGGCTTACTCTAATGCTTATGGGTATCTGCTTTTAAGATATTCGTTGTTTTTGCTACCTAGTAACATGTTTATTTTTTTATTATGGATAGGTACAGAGCAAGGAGAAAATGCAAAACTAGTGCCTTACTAGATGCATTTACTTCCCATCTCATGTGCAATAGTGGCATCACTGAAGACATACATTCACACCATTTAGTTTTAGTTTTCTTTCAATTTTAAAAGTATAATAAATCAACAGTTTGCATACTACAAAAGATTTTGTATTCAAAACTCTATATATAGAGTTCTTTGTAACATATTTTATATACAGTTTGAATATATAGAGAATTATTTTATAATGTTGCTTCAATCCCAAATTTGTTGAAGTTTTAATAACATAAGAGCTTTAAAGTTTTATATTATTCAATCACAATAGAATTTTTTCTTGGTTTGCAATTTTATAGACTAGTTATTGTAATAGCATTCTCCAAACATAAGAGTTTGCATACACATCTAAAAGCATTAGTTCATAAATGACTAAATAAATGATTAACATGACTAAATAAATGACTATAATGACTACCATGACTAAATAAATGACTATAATGACTACCATGACTAAATAAATGACTACTATGACCAAATAAATGACCAGTTAACAATAATCAATGACTAAATTAATGACTAAATATATGAATAAATTAATGACTGAATATATGACTAAATAAATCACTACCATGACTAAATAAATGACCAATTACCAACGATCAATGACTAAATTAATGACTAAATCAATGACTAAATAAATTACCAAATCAATGACTAGATAAATGACTAAAATAGTTTAGTCATAAATTTGGTCGTGTTATAAATGACCGGCAATAAACTACTAATGGTCACGTGACCAAAATTAGTCATTTATATGCAATTTTTAGTAGTTTATTTAGTCATATATTGTTGTTTTTATACTAGTGCATGCACAAAGATATTCAAAATCTCTTGCCTACTATAGCTCTTTATGGAAACTCTACCACCACCTCCACCAGTCCATCCCTTACCTCTAGAAGCACTTATCATACCCATTCCCTTCCTACACAATTAAAAAAGAGTCCCTCAATGCTACAATCAATAAAACCAATCTAAATGTAAGCAAAGAAAGTGCATCCATGGTTAGTGTAAACAATAACCTTAAATTTGAAATAATTCAATGGGTCTATACTAAAGTACCAAAGCATTAAGGAGATTTTAGATTTTCTACCATGTTCATATCCTAGAAATATTAATGACTTACATCAAAATAATGACTTCCATGGGTCATTATCAGCTAAAATTGCTTACATTTGTTAAATATCTATCATGAACATAACATCTTAAAAGAATATTTCCTTGTTATTAAAACAAAAGTGATCAAGATATCAAATCTAATAAAGAAACTACCATCAATCTAAGCCAACATAAATATAAGAAGAAGTGGTGTTTACAACCAAACAATAACATTAGTTGTTGCTATGTAAGAAAAATATAACAAAACATGCCAATAGATTGTAGACCAATACCAATGATTGTTTTATTCATTAGGAGTAGTGCTTGTACACAAAATATAGACCAAGAAACATCTATCAAGATTGGACTACTTTCCCAGACTAGGAAAAACATGTATAAAATACTTGACATTTGTCAAATATAACACAACCATCAACAATTACCTAAAGCCAAATCACAGCAACTACCCACAAGTCAACAAGAAATTAGCATAAAGTCAGTTTACAAACAAAATACAAAAAATCAACAAGTTAATTTATATGAACTACATCCTCCCCTGCCCCCCATTCGAACTTGCTTTGCAATGCTAGCATCTTCAACATATGCATCTTGAATTTTTTCAGCAAGCCTATGAAGAAATATATTTGAAGCTCCTGATGCAGCCATAATAAATGGACTAGTAGCTAGAGTTACAAGGGAAACTTGCCAACTGTTTATGAATCCCACAACAAGACCTCCAAATTTTTTTTCCATGTTATGGACATAATTACCCACTTGGTTCATCAACTAAGTTATGTGCATCCCCAAGGAAAGTTGTGAATTGTTGAGTACACAAAGCAATCGGGACAAGCTTAGTTTGATATATCATTTGGCAATGGGGATAGGATCAATATACTAAACAATGGGATAAGCTTAGTCTGGTACATAATTGCAATGGGGACAAACTCTACATAAAGCTTGTGATTGCAACAATTAGGAATTATTGAGAAGATACTTGGAGATGAGTATTGGTTTTATTTAAGTATTTTAATAAGCACTTTGGCATTTTATAAAATTTTAACCAATGTCTTTCATCTTTAATATTTTTAAGAATCCATAATCTATAGCTCTTTTCAAAAAAAATTTCATGGTAAATGAATTAAGCTATGTTTTAATACAGGATTACACTCATCACGTTATAGACAAAGATACAATGAGCTAGCCATTTAGCCAAAAAGATAACCATATTGGACAAAGTCAAAACATATTTGGTCAACAATAATCCTAGATTAGACATTATATCAAGACAAAACACCTAATATCAAGATAAAACACCTAATATCAAAATGGGGATCTAAAGCTGATCACAAATTCTATCTCAATTGAGTTAGTAGCAAATATAAATAAATTGAACTTTCTACCTTATTGTTGCATTTATATAGGTTAAAAGGAAAATGAAACAGAGTACCTTGAGAGCTCTCCCAAAAAGTAGTAGGAGTCCCATGTTGCATCTAGTATGAAATATGCAAATTGAAAAGCCCACTTTTTGCCATGAATATGAAAACCATCACAACAGGAAAAAAAGATTGAAATTTTATCACTATAAAATAAAAAATATAAATAATATCTATGACAACAACTATCTACTCATATATCTATCTATAAAAAACAAGGCCAAATAATATGAATTATGGTTATTAACTGTGTTTTGAGGTAAATATACATAAATATTGCTATAAAACCATCAAATTCAGTAGCTATTGCAGTTGTGCTACTTGCATTGCTCATTGCCATGTTTCAGGGAGATCTACAATGGTGTCTATTAGTGTAGCTTTGCTATGAAAATATCCATTCATAAAAACAAGGGAAAATATGTTATCAGTCAAATATCAATATCAATGCTCGAGAATAAACCTGAAGATGACTACAAATGAAAGCAAAAAAATAAAGAATAAAATAGTTGTGTGACAAAGACATTACTAATCTTCACCAATGCATAGGTTGTGGATCATATATGAATACAGGCTAAGTATTTCCAACAAGACTGCTTTTTTAGTGGGATCCTAAAAGTGTTGCAACTTATGTTCTTCTTTAAAACATTTGTACGAGGTTTAAATAGTTAAGAGATTGATGAAAGATAAAGGAATTAAAAAGATACCTAGATGTAGTTGGATTGAAGGCCATAAATTGGTGCATTTTTTTGTGTAGGAGACAAATCACATCCACAAACATGGTAGAGCTATGTAAAGTAGGAGAAATTGGCTTAGCAAATGAAGGCAGTAGGGTATAAGGAATCATGTATCTGCCACCATAGTGAAAAGTTAGCAATTGCATTTGGTTTGTTAAACATGCCCCCTAGTACAACTATTAGAGTTGTTAAGAACCTTAAAGTATGTTTTGACATCTCCAAGATTGTTGCAAGAGAAATTGTTCTGAGAGATGTGATATTTCCATAAAACATACCTGATATGCCCATAACTCTTGTGACAATTCATGAGTGCCATCTTTAAACCCTTGGATTACTACATAGCTTAATCTTGCACTCTTTCGCTCAAAATGCACCCCCAAATTCTTTTACCTCAAAATATGAGCAATCAAGCAGGCATGTTAAGAACTTCTTTCATGCAAGCACTTCAAAAAATAAATATACTGTAGCATATACATACGATTACAAGATGTGCAATTATCAAGTGTACATTATAACAACAAATTTATGTTTCATCACATTACAACATTCAAAGTAAACCACAACCAGCATCATCAAAAGCCTCTCTTTAGTTCCATATTCAGTAACACAGTCATAAAAGTATAAACAAAGGCCTAAAAAGCTTAGTGAAATATTTAAATCAAATTTTAATCATTACTGACAATCCAAGCATCACACTCAATATAGCTATATCATTTTTCCCAAGGCTTAGAGAAATGGGTATCTCAACATTGAAGCTTGGACTCGTTTTATTTCCATTTGCACTTCCTGCAGCATAAATCAAGTTTCAGAAGGTCTTCATTAACATTTTCAAAATTTCCTTCATGCAACAAAAATAAAGATGAAAACCTTGAATGCACTATTATGACTCTAAACTTTACATTATAAATGGCGTGGAGTACTTCAATTGTGTGGGTCTGGGGGAAACACCCCTAGCGGGATCTTGGGGCAGCACCCCTTGCAGGGGTCTAGGGGTAGCGCCCCTTGCAGGGGTCTGGGGGCAGCGCCCCTAGCGAGGTCGAGGGGCAACACATCTCGTGGGGGACTGGGGGTAGTACCCCCAGTGGGGTTGAGGGGCAACGCCCCTTGCGAGCTCTAGGGGTAGCGCCCCTAGCGCGCTCTTTGTTGCGGTATAGGGCGGGGTCAAGGGGTAGTGCCCCCACTGCCAACACCAATTTAAGGCTTTCGAAGCTATACAAAACTCCATGGTGCACCTCATTTTCATGATTTTTTGAGTGGCAAAAAATTGGTGGGACGTTGTGTTATTTTCCACCAATATGTTCTAGTGTTGTCGATATGCTTTCATTGGTCTATTGGTGGAGCTATGAGGGGAGTTCCCTCGATGTAGTAATGTTAGGTCGATAGTGACACTATCAGCATAACATTACTACATTAGTGGAACTCCCCTCATAGCTCCATTGGTAGATCAATGAAACTAGCTAACTTGTTCATATATCGGTCTATTGTTGGAGCTATGGGGGGAGTTCCCCTGATGTAGTAATGTTAGGCCGATAGTGACACTATCGGCGTAACATTACTACATTGGCATAACTTCCCTCATAGCTCCACCGATAGACCGATGAAAGCAACTCACTTGTTCATATATCGGTCTATTGGTGGAGCTATGAGGGGAGTTATCCCGATGTAGTAATGTTACGCTGATAGTGTCACTATTGGCCTAACATTACCACATCGGAGGAACTCCCCTCATAGCTCCTCTGATAGACCAATGAAAGCATAATGGTAGGGGAATTTTTGTCAGATGTTATAGTTGGATATGCTCTAGTAGACATGTATGCAATATTTGGAATCGTAGACAAAACACATGATTTTTTTGACAAAATGCCTCAAAGAAATGTCATCTCATGTACGAAATGATTGATTGCGTAATGTGCACAAAATGGATCGCGGGCGCTATGAAATAAACTAACACCTCGAGTGTATAAGCAGCAGGAATGCCTCTATGCACACTACGCAATGAGTGCTCTTCGAATTATGGAGGGGAAGCTCCCCCGATGTACTTTGACAAATATACTTTGCAAAGGAAAAATAAGCTAAAACTACTTCCTGTCTTTTTGTTTCAGCTGCTAGAGGCACAAGACTTTCTTGAAAGAACTTCTACGTTGCAGCTGAGTTTTCTCTGGTTTTGCAAATCAACTAAACTACAACTTATATCTATCCAACTTCCTCGAAAATGCAGCAAGAGGAAACGGAGCAAGGTTTGACTATCTCGTTTTCGCTTTGTTTTAACCATATCTTTTCTCGCTTATCTTCTTTCCTCTCGACATTACTTGTCCACATCAGCATCAACGCTTGTGCACATCGCCCATAGAAACAACTAGGGTTGCTTTGGATTTTTGAGGGAATGCCAAAACTCCTTTCGATGTCCAAAGGTTTGAGACTGTAAATGACCCGTCCGTCAACTGACACTATCTCACAAGTAGTAGGATTGTAATGCTTAATACAAGCCATCACAAACTCAACACAGTGAACGGAGATAGGTATGGAAGTTTTACCCTAGCAAAACCGTAGAATCGGCCAATATTCTCAATGATCAACCTCCCCATTTTAATCGGTCTAGTAATTACTGCAATACTTTGTGAAGATTCATTCAACCAACCTCATGGAAATCATGCGGTAAGGACGTTTGGTCTCAGTGATTCTAGCTGAGTGAACTGCATTCTGAAAAACTCGCCTGTTGACTGTGAACTTGGCTATGTTCTGACAAGATTTCTGGAATCTAAAAATAGCCTGCTAGAGTTAAAAAATAGCCTTTCGAAGAATTATTTTCAGCGAAAAATCCGAGATATGGGTTTTGTCCATAAAAAGATTCTAAGACAACCCAGAAGGTCAGATTTTGCGAAAATTCAACTTCTACTTGATTGTACAAAGATTTTCACTTGAGAAAATTAGCAATTCGAGAACGAATGTTCTGAAGCTAAAATTCGTGAAAAATCAAGCGCACAAATTCAACTCGAGGAAATTATATGGAAACGATCCAGATAATCGAGACTCTGCCAAATTCGCCAATTTCAGGAACATGCACAATGTATATTATGAGAAATCTGAGATCCAAAGGATGCAAAAGACGTTTTTTGATGTCTTTTTCTATGAAAATCGCCCAAGATTTCTTTGAATAGCTGATAATTGTGAACTTGAATCTGCAAAAAGATATGTTAAATGAAATCGCCCCTATGAATTGATGAAGATTCTGCCTCTGAACTGGAAAATTCGCCTTGTTTGGAAAAACCACGAATTGCTCCCCTTTGAAGTTTGCGCCTTTTAATGAAAGAAATTCGATTTTCTCTGAAGAAAATACGAATTTGCATGAATTTGAGGTTTCGCCTTTGTTTGTTAAATACGCCTTTGAATATTAATTCGCCTTTGAAACCTCTGAAGAATTGCGAATTGTATTGAAGTTTGAGTATGCCTTTGAAGAATTGCGAATTGTTCTGAACTTTGAAATATGCACCACTTAGCCCTTCTGAAGAAATACGAATTTTCTTTGATTTTACTTTGAATTTATAAAATTCAATTTTTCCCTTGAAGATGAATTTGCCTTAGAAAAATACGAATTCATTCAAGATTAAATTGCTCTTTAATGAAAACGAATTCTCTTTGAAAGCTTGTGAAGAACAATGGCGCCACATATAAATAATAATAAATTCGCACCACTTAGCAACTGCAAGAATTCATAAACCCTAACCAGAATAGAAAGCCTCTGATTGGTTGCCTTTCAGTTCGACTGCCACTGTCTGAAGTTCAAATTTGAAAATAATAATAAAATAATTATTATCATGTAATGGCGCCAAAAATAGAAACACCATCTAAAAATAGACACATTCCGAACTTCAGTTGACAAACTGGTTGAAGCTCTGAGATTCATCGTCATGCTTCCACGACTTCGAAAAGTCATCACATGAGCAAATTGGCGTCCATTTGCTCAAGATACTTCATTTTTAATTAAATCCCTATTTTATAGCTGACAGCACTGTCGCGACTGGCCAACTTTGACACTGATTTCCGGATGACCGGGTGATGCTGAGACTGAT
>VDFB02219389.1:0-10886 GCA_007258455.2 Sequoia sempervirens
GATTTGACACTTCCCTGGTATGTAGGGCAGTGTAAATCGCAACGTTTCCTATCCCCAATAAAGTTAAAACATGCAACAGGCGATAATGATAAAATTATTAATGCGAGGCCTAAATTTGGACGTATCCATGTGCTGTCCCTTAATTTGGAAGGTTGGATTATCTGTCGTTATTCCACAACGTGCTGGAAACCCCACAATCATTTACGTCATATACAGCTCTGCAATTGACGTGAGCTTAATTCACTTATTTAATGCACTGTACACAGATTTCAGTTGACGTTTAATTTAATTTAATTTTGGTATTTAAATTTTTTATTTTTAAGGTTTTATTTGTAAATAGATCCACCACCACATATAATAGACATAGATGATAAGGGACAACCTCCCCAAAATACTGTCCATTAATACAATCTTCATTTTTCAAAATTTTAATTCAAAGTTCTATGTTCTTTGAGACATCCTAGAACTCACTTTGCAACTAAATAAGATATAAAATTCTAACTATATAAGATGCATGTCTGGACATGTAGAAGTCAAGTAAATATTTAGTCAATGTATTTTTGATCTACATTGGTGTTAATGAATCTTTGTAGTTTTGCACTCTAAACCAGGTGAAAAATTCTTAGGTGTTATTTGAGAGAGGAACATTTCAATATGTTTTGTATGAGCATGGAACACTATATATTCTTAGAAATTTGCAACACACTTTGATTATGCCAATATATAATTAGGGGATTAAGGTGTGAGTATTGAAGATACTCAAGAAGTTTTCAGAGCTATATGGCTTCACATATTACTATAATAATTTCCTTATACTCTTCTTCAATGAGTGACAATACAACATTAAGTTAATTCTTACAACTCCATGAAATAATGATATATTTAAGATTGAATTAATAATCAAAAGTTGGTTTATATTCTAATGTAAAGTTCTATGTTCTTTGAATATATCTCAGGACTCACTTTACAACTAACTAATGACTCTACTTTGGATTAGTCATGAATCAAGACAAGGGTACAAATATGTAAGATATGTGTGGACAAAACTTAGTTAAGTAAATCAAATTTCCCACCAAATCCTATATAGTGTTTCATTGACTACTATGCTATCTCAATATTTAAGTTAATGTAGTTCTAATATCCATTGGTGTTAGTAAAAAAATTTAGTCTTTTTCTCTAAACTATATGAGAATTTCTTTGGTGTACTTCACTTGAAAGAGGAATATTTTCCTAGGTGTTTTTCACAATTCAATTCTAAGCAAGTAATGATGCAATGAAAGGCTAAACATCTCAAAATTGGTCTTCCTATCCTCTTTCAATTTATTGATTAGTAATTGATCTTTCATAGTGATAAACAAATTTTCAACATGCAACATGATGAAGAGTAACTTATAATAATATTATTAATATACAAATTCAGATCAACATCAAATTTATAAAAAAACCCTTGAAATAAAGTGTCATTTGAATGAGATGTCATCAGCAACTAAATTATAATAAATTTCATGTCTAGATAAGTTCTTTAGATGTGCTTTTATTATATTGAATAGGGGGTGATCAAGGATTTATTTAATCCAAAAATTAGACAATATAATTTAGTTGTTAATATAAAAAAATTATTATGATTTTTCGTTAACTTTATTGTAGTAATAACTTTTTTTTAATTAAGAGGGGTAAACACTTTTCGACCCTGAGCAGTGAGGTTACAAATGGGGAACCTCATCCTCAATATAAATTCTCAACAATTACACCCCAATAGGGCTTGAAACTTGATGGCAAAAATAACAACACAATAACTTAACCATCACAACATGCCACTATTGGCTTTTGTGTGTTTTTATTAAATGAACAAGACAACTGAGAGGGGGGGTGAAACAGTTGTACCAAATTTTAACATCAAAACCCTCAACAGTAATCAGATCCACATGTATTCATTAAACCCTTAATCTGTTATAATATTTAACCATGAAAAGAAGATGACAGAAACTGAAATAACCAACACCATACATAAGAGAACACTATATTTACATGGAAAACATAATGAGGGAAAAACCACAGTGAGGATTCTATCTCACAATGTAAGTAATTGCAAAACTTGTACAAGGGCTCATTGCTAGAATAGGACGCACTGTCCAAAAAAGGCTCACAGCCAGGGCTCATTGCCACTGAAAGAAAAAAGAAGATACAAGAGAAATGTTACACAGATTATAACTTCTCAATGCAATAGAGGATCTTCCATAATAGTTCCAACACCTTCGCAGTCTATTTGAATTATTACAAACACCTTCAACTCATTGCATTCAGAAGTCCAACACTTGAAGTTTGCACTGCTTTGCTCAATCTCACACTCTACTCTTCGATAATTCACATCACTTGCATCATACACATATATCTATCTTATCAACCCTCAACATCTCAACACATATTTATACCATTCTCAACCTTGAAAACTTTCTCCAATGACAGTAATACATACTTCACACTTTGCAATTTCAAATTAGGTCAGCACTAAGCATTCTTGTAGTGGATAGGAATGAAAGTGGACCAAGAAAAAACTTAACTGAGACCCAAATTAAATCTCACATTCCACGCTACGCCTTCATTAACACGTGAACATCTTTGAATGTAGTGTAAACACCAAGTCGACCGTTACCTGTGAAAACACATTGAACTTTGAATTGCATGCTTCATTTGAATAATTTGAAACTTATAAATAACAAAATTCACTTGAACATGATCTAAGAACATCCTTGAAACCAACAAACTCCTTCACAATAAATCTCACTTGAAGATTATTAACATTCTTTTTATCCAAAAAATGTTGCTACATGTTGCAATAGTTTGTAACTCAGAAGATCTTCTTCTAATACACCTAACCATGTGGAGAAATGTGGGGAAAATAAATTTCTCCTAGACACCTCTGTACACAACACTGGAAAACCAGTTCACACACTAGTGAACATAACCTCCTTTGACCAATGATCCAGAAGCCAAAATTATAGATATGGAAACTTTGAACATCTCTAACCAACATATCCAAACCACAAATGTAGATCTTCAACCTAGAAGAAATGTGAAGAAAAACCAAAACACCTTTGCAAACCAAACCACCTTTGCAACACCTTGTTTCCTTATTTTATCAATTTTCCAAGTATCCTTGACATCTGAACCATAAATAGAAGCTTATCAAAGAAACAATCTCTTCTCAACCATTGCACAACTATCATCAATGACAACATAGGCTTGTTCACATCAATGACAACACCTTCATACCTGCAATATTCCCCCCTTTGTCATTGATGGAAACACAAGATGTGAAAAACCATCAAAGACATAATATCTCTAAACATACTTATTTCCTTTTTCTCTTTCTCCCCCTTTCATGATTATATCATGAAATCTCTCTTTTTTCACATAACTTCTTTCTCTCCCCCTTTGACATAGAACCGAGATACTTGTAACTTCTTTGAATACTCCCCCTTAGGAGTACACACCAATCAACTTAGCAACCTCTACATCATCACAACATAAACTCCATAAGTTACAACACTGTTAGTACCTATTCCCCCTGAGAAGTAGCCATCAACATTAGTCCAAACAAAGAATGAATCTATAAATCCACTTGACTGATGCATCTCCATATGCATCTACTTGGAAGGAGGGGCAATGACCCTTAACTTCTCCCAAAGATACTCAAAAGTATCCTTAAGAAGAGCCTTAGTGAATATTTCAACAATATGATCCTTTGTAGGTACATATTTAAGCTTTACCTCATTCTCCACAACTTTCTCTCTCAAAAAGTGATACTTGATTGATATATACTTTGTCCTTGAATGCATCATTGGATTCTTTGAAATGTTAATTGTACATGTGTTATCACAAAAGATAGAAAGAGGCTCATCATAGATAATATCTTTGAATGTCTATCTCATCCATAATACTTGTGTGCAAAAAAGATGTTGCAATATACTCAACCTCTACAATAGATAAAGAAACAAAATCCTATTTCTTGCTTAGTCATGCCACCAATCTACATCCAAGAAATAATGCACCACCACTTGTACGTTTCTTGTCATCAACACATGCAATCCAATTTGCATATGTGTATGCACTTAATGTGAAATTAGTATCCTTAGGATACCATAAGCCATAATCCAAATTTCCTTTTAAATATTTGAATATCCTCTTTACTATTGGAAACATGTGACTCCTTAGGATCTTCCTGAAATGTAGCCACAAGAAAAAAAACATGCATGATATCTAGTCTAACAACAATTAGATATAGCCTTCCACCAACCATAGATATGTACTTACTTTGATCAGCCTTAGGGGATTCATAGTCCTTGCTCAATTTGCAACCAGTAACCATAGGAGTACGTACCAATTTGAAGTCATCCATATTCGAAACTTCTTCAACATCTCTTTAACATACTTTGAATATGAAATGAATATACCTTTATCTGTTTGATTGATTTGTAGCGAAAGGAATAAATTCATCTACCCAAACATAGACATCTCAAAATATTTCTACATCTCTTCTAAAAATTTCTTACAAATATATTCATTTCTTGCAAAGATAATGTCATCCGCATACACAACCACCATCAAGGTTTTATCTTCTTCAAATTTAAATTAAAAATCACTATATGCAGTACCATTGTTGAATCCTTGTATCAAATATCTATCCAATCTTGCATACCAAGCTCCGGTAGCTTGCTTTAATCTATACAATGCCTTTTTTAATCTGTAAACCATGTCCGATTTATTTGATAACTAAAACCCTTCTAATTTTTACATGTAATTTTTTTCCTCCAATTCTCCATTTAGGAAAGCAGACTTCACATCCATCTAATAAACTTTAAAGTCTTTATGTGTTGCAAATGACAAAAACATTCTATTTTTTTCCATCCTAGCCACCAAGGTAAATATTTCTTCAAACTCTATTCCTTCTACTTGTGAGTAACCCTTACACACAAGCCTTGCTTTATTTCAATTACCACTTCTCCATTCTCATTCAACTTGTTTTTGAATACCCACTTAGTTCTAATCATGTTCTTATTCTCAGGTCTACGAACCAATTCCCAAGTTCGATTTTTCTCAATCTGTTCCAACTCTTCTTCCATTTCCTTCATCCAATATTCATCTTTGCATACCTCACTCACTATTTTTGGTTCAATTTTGGAAAGTAAATACAAATTTACCTCAGTTTCAACAACTCTTCTTCTTGTCAATACACCTTTTCTTTTGTCTCCAATGATTTGTTCTTCGAAATGATTTCTTTGCACATACTTGGGGGTATTAGGTTTATTTTTTGGAGCTTCTTCCTCTTCATTGTGCATTCCTTATCTTTTTCTTCTTCTTCTCTGCAAGCAATTTCATCTGACACATATCCATCCATAACAATTGAATTCTACAAATTTTTATCAACCTTAACATTTGCAATTTCAACAATCTTTCTTAGCTTTTTTTTGTAACATCTATAAGCTTTTCATTTAGTAGAATATCCAAGGAATATACCTTCATCAGAACTTGCATCAAATTTTCACAATTTTTCTTCATCTCAAATTATGATATCACATTTTCTTTTGAACACTCTAAAGTAATTGACAATAGGAATCCTTCCATACCACAACTCATAAGAAATCTTTGTGTTGTTAGGTTTGGCTTGAAATCTATTAAGTATGTAAACAATAGTATGAATTGATTCTCTCTAGAAGAATTACAGTAGTTTAGCTTCTTTCATTATAATCCTTGTAGCTTCTTGAACAGTTCTAGGGGTAGAAAAATGCCTCTTTATTCCATCATCTTCACAAAAACATGTTAAACTCATTGGAGGTGAATTCTCCACCTTTGTTAAACCTCAAACATTTGATCTTCAAATCCATCTCATTCTCAACCATAGCTTTAAATTTATCTAGAGATTTAGATTTTCCTCTAAGAGAAGTAACCCATGTCATTCTAGAATAATCATCAATCAAAAGAATAAAATATCTATCACCTTGAAGACTTCTCACTCTTGTAGGACCAAAAAGTTTTGTATGTATTAATTCTAGTAGTCTGGTAGTGGATTTCTCTTTTCCTTTGAAACTACTCAATTTTTTAATTTAATTTAATTAATTAATTAATTAATTAATTTATTTTCTGAATTGAAAATCTTTGCAAACAACATTGATAGGCTTTGTGATTCTTGGTAAGTCTCTTACTACCTAAAATGTACTGATTCTAACCATAATTTCAAAATTCATGTGACAAATCCTTTGATGCCATAACCAACTATAATTAATTTGAACCTGAAAGCAATGACCACCAACACCCTTGTGCTGATAGATATTTCCATCTATCCTCTTATCAACAATAGTCACAATTCTAGATAATTTTCTAATCTCACATATTTCATCCTTAAATACAAAATTAAATCCATTTCTACACATTTTTCCAACACTCAAAAGATTATTCCTTAAGCCTTTAACATAGTAATTAACATCTTCAGTATTATGCTTGCCATCAAAACTGATTAAATGTATTCCACAAATCTTAGCTCCTGAATCATCTCCAAATTTAACTAATCCTCCATCATATTTTTCAAGTTTAACAAACTTACTTTTGTCTTTGGTCATGTGATTATAGAAACCACTATCAACAACCCAATAGTTCTTATCCTGTCTAGCATGAAAAGCAAATACCAAAGTACCTTCAATCTTATCCTTTGTTTTTGGAACTCTATCCCTCACACAAATTTTAGAGTTAGGAAAAGTAGATTCATCTTTTATAGCCATGAACAAGAATTCATCATCATCTCCATAATTAGATACATCACGAGAAATACGAGCATATTCTCTAACATAGTAACTGAACTTTTAATCATTTTTCCTTTGTTCTCCTTAATTTTATTGTTCACTGCTCTATTTTGACATCTTTAAGCATAGTAACCTATATTTCCATAGCTAAAACATTTGAAAGGTAGTTTACCTCTATACTTACCGGTGCTTTTTTTCATCCTTCTTACAAAGTTAGCCTCCACATCATCAAGATCTTCTCCATTTGAATCTTCAACCTTTTATGATTTTCGAGCCTTGAAAGTAGCTTCCATTTTTGTTCCATTTTTCCAACCATGTTATCTCATTTCAAATGAAGTTAGTGTACCCAACAATTGATCTCTAGAGTAAGTATTAAAATTTTCAACTTCCTCAATAGCATATACCTTTTCACTATAAGAATGAGGAAGATATTTGAGAACTTTCTTTGCCACTCTAGGTTCTTTGATTTGCGCACCAAGACCTCTCATCGCACTTACCAACTTATTAAACCTTTGCATATAACTTGTAATTGTTTCATCTTCAAACATTCACATGGTCTCAAATTGTGCCTTCAAATTTTGCAACTTTTCTTGTTTAACCTTATCGAACAAGCTTGAGGCAGTTTTCTTTCAGGGAGACAATAAGATACAATCCCACTCCCTTGATTTCTCACAAACTAAATTTAAAATTTAATGAATTTGTTTTCAGTTTGTCCTTCTAGCATCCATAGTGTAATTAAGTGAAGATAGTGATGGATCGAGTTCAAAAGGTCACATATTTGAGCTCTCACGATAAATGGAGTAGAAGAAGCGGAATGATTTTTTCTCTGTCATTTGGAATGTAGTCAGTACAGGGACATTTGGGTATTCCATTGCTTGGAATGGAAATCCTAGACAAAATAAGGATAATTAAATCCCGTTAGTAAGCCCGTAACCCCATCCATGTACCCTCTATTTCCAGTTGAATCTAGCTGCTTGTAAGGTCATGGCTCATTCATTACATGCAAATTCTAGTTTGTGAGAAATCAAGGGGAGGATTGTATCTTATTGTCTCCTTGAAAGAAAGCATGCATTTGTTAGATAAATGTTACGCACTTTTTGGCCCATGTAATGAATTTGTATATTGAGAGAGGTATTTCATGTTGAAATAATACAATTATTTTATATCTTCAATAAATAGTTGTGTCAAATTGTGGAGGCCCCTTAAAATAGTAATGCTTTAATATATAGGACTTTAAAATAAATGTATGTATTTATATATATAAGTATGTGTATATGTATGCATATACATACATACATACATACATCCTAACTGTTAGTTGTTTGAGCTACACAATTGTGCCACTACTCTTCACTTGATATGGTTGCTCAGGCAGGTAGATGTCTTTCTGGACACTTCCATGATCAAATACTTGAACGAGGATAGGAATTCGGTTAGTTAAGAGCCTTAAACTCCTTCACCTCTTGGACAAACAAGAGCAGTGGCTGTACTTATGTGAAGCTTAGTCCATGAAGATGTAGAGGAATCATACATTCTATCTCCATATTAGATTGCATCTCTCCTTTAATGAACCCTCTTCCCAGTAATAGTTTACATTGTCTAGCAGTAGAATCAAACGATAAAGAAATGAAGTCCCACTAGTTGAGACGACTTGGAGAAGGAAGCTGCCTCCATGTTCTTGTAATAGGATTGCACACATACATGCAGGATGGGGGTTCGTTTAGTCCATTGTGTTTACAACACAAAACTATGCTTTTACATGCAGCTATGACGTTCACAGCAGTTGGGAAGAAATCCAAAGGAACTCTATAAATGTTACACTTTTGGCCTTCTACCGTCCATAGTGTAGTCGTGAAGATAGTGATGGATCGGTTCCAAAAAGTCACATATTTGAGCTCTACGATAAATGAAGGAGTAGAAGAAACTGGAATGATTTTTCTCTGTCATTGGAATGTAGTCCCAGTACAGGACATTACAGTATTCCATTGCTTGGAATGGGAAATCTAGACAAAATAAGGATAATTAAATCCTGTTGCAGCAAAGCCCATGTAACCTCATCCATCATACCCCTCTGTTCCCAGTTGAATCAAACTGCTTGTAGGTCATGAAAACAAATTCATTACATGCAAATTCCAATTTGTGAGAAATCAAGGGAGGGATTGTATCTTATTGTCTCCTTGAAAGAAAGCATGCATTTGTTTGATAAATGTTACACTTTTTGCCCATGTAATCAATTTGTATATTGAGAGAGGTATTTCATGTTGAAATAATACAATTATTTTATATCTTCAATAAATAGTTGTGTCAAATTGTGGAGGCCCCTTAAAATAGTAATGCTTTAATATATAGGACTTTAAAATAAATGTATGTATTTATATATATAAGTATATGTATATGTATGTATATACATACATACATACATACATCCTAACTGTTAGTTGTTTGAGCTACACAATTCTGCCACTACTCTTCACTTGATATGGTTGCCCCGGCAGGTAGATGTCTTTCCACTTCCATGATCAAATACTTGAACGAGGATAGGAATTCGGTTAGTTAAGAGCCTTAAACTCCTTCACCTCTTGGACAAACAAGAGCAGTGGCTGTACTTATGTGAAGCTTAGTCCATGAAGATATAGAGGAATCATACATTTCTAACTCCATATTAGATTGCATCTCTCCTTTAATGAACCCTCTTCCCAGTAATACTTTACATTGTCTAGCAGTAGAATCAAACGATAAAGAAATGAAGTCCCAGTAGTTGAAACGACTTGGAGAAGGAAGCTGCCTCCATGTTCTTGTAATAGGATTGCACACATACATGCAGGATGGGGGTTCGTTTAGTCCATTGTGTTTACAACACAAAACTATGCTTTAACATGCAGCTATGACGTTCACAGCAGTTGGGAAGATATCCAAAGGAACTCTATAAATGTTACACTTTTGGCCTTCTACCATCCATAGTGTAGTCGTGAATATAGTGATGGATCGGTTCCAAAAGGTCACATATTTGAGCTCTACGATAAATGGAGTAGAAGAAACTGGAATGATTTTTCTATGTCATTGGAATGTAGTCCCACTACAGGACATTACAGTATTCCATTGCTTGGGATGGGAAATCTAAACAAAATAAGGATAATTAAATCCTGTTGCAGTAAAGCCCATGTAACCTCATCCATCATACCCCTCTGTTCCCAGTTGAATCAAACTGCTTGTAGGTCATGAAAACAAATTCATTACATGCAAATTCCAATTTGTGAGAAATCAAGGGAGGGATTGTATCTTATTGTCTCCTTGAAAGAAAGCTGTGTTTGTTAGATAAATGTTACACTTTTGGCCCAATGTAATGAATTTGTGTATATTAAGAGAGGAGTATTTCATGTTGAAATAATACAATTATTTTATATCTTCAATAAATAGTTGTGTCAAATTGTGGAGGCCCCTTAAAATAGTAATGCTTTAATATATAGGACTTTAAAATAAATGTATGTATTTATATATATAAGTATGTGTATATGTATGTATATACATACATACATACATCCTAACTGTTAGTTGTTTGAGCTACACAATTTTGCCACTACTCTTCACTTGATATGGTCGCTCAGGCAGGTAGATGTCTTTCCACTTCCATGATCAAATACTTGAACGAGGATAGGAATTCGGTAAGTTAAGAGCCTTAAACTCCTTCACCTCTTGGACAAACAAGAGCAGTGGCTGTACTTATGTGAAGCTTAGTCCATGAAGATGTAGAGGAATCATACATTTCTATCTCCATATTAGATTGCATCTCTCCTTTAATGAACCCTCTTCCCAGTAATACTTTACATTGTCTAGCAGTAGAATCAAACGATAAAGAAATGAAGTCCCAGTAGTTGAGACGACTTGGAGAAGGAAGCTGCCTCCATGTTCTTGTAATAGGATTGCACACATACATGCAGGATGGGGGTTCGTTTAGTCCATTGTGTTTACAACACAAAACTATGCTTTTACATGCAGCTATGACGTTCACAGCAGTTGGGAAGAAATCCAAAGGAACTCTATAAATGTTACAGTTTTGGCCTTCTACCATCCATAGTGTAGTCGTGAAGA
>VDFB02219390.1:0-14108 GCA_007258455.2 Sequoia sempervirens
AAGAAATCAAGGCCAAAGATGTTGAAATGGCCCGTATAAGATAGATACAAAATCAACAAGGAGAATAAACTAAGTTGCTTGAGGAGGCCCAAGGTGAATAGGTTCAGTTGTATGCTAAAATTGAAAAGCTAAGAGTTAAGCTTGCTATTGAGCACTAGACAAACACCAAGTACCAATGTATTCAGGAAAACATACAGAGAGAACTAGATGGCATCTGATCTCAAGCTTTCAATAATCTATAGAAAGCCCAAGCATAAGTAGAAAGGAAAAAATAGAAGATCATGTCTAATCTATAGGCTTGCAACCAAGAGGTCAAAAGGTTGAGCTCCAAACTAAAAAATTCCCTCCAAGAGTAGAATTAGATGGAGGAGAATATAAGACAAAGAGAATCTTAGTTCCACCAGAAGTTAACTACTACACAAGGGTATAAAACCCTCTCGATATTGAAGAGTTTGATATCCACACACTAGGAGAGGATCATAGTTGTAGTTTCCATTCTTAGGCCAGCCCTATAGTTCTTAAGGGGTGCTAAGGAATTAAATGGAAAGGCTGGACCCATTGCCGACCAAATATCATAGATATATGTGCCTCAAATAGCAGAATCACGAACTTTTATTTCTCAATTGTTTGTGGCCATTGAAGAGGCCCTAAGAAGTGCGGGGATTCAATAATTAAGGGCCACCTGAAAAAAAAAAAGAAAATTCATTAACTGTCAAAAAGTCGTAGCAAAGAGCAAGGAACTCTAGGCAATGCTAAACAAAAAGGTCTATGGAATATGAAAGGATTTCAATGTTCTAATTAGCTATGGTTTAGCTCCCCTTTTATCATCATATGGAGAGGTATTATTAGTTGAAAAAATCATAAAAGTGATCAGAAAAAAGGTTTGAACTTCTGCAAAACTCTTAGGTTCAAGCACAATTCCCACTATTGATAACATTGAGCACACGATATTTCCCATTTCCAACCTTTTTTACCACCTTGGAGCTTTTTTAGCAAGATGGGGAGCCATTTCTTTTAAGCAAGTCTTTGAACTAGATAAGGTGTACACAGTATTTTTTGTTCTCATCTGAATAACTAATTTGGATTGGGAGGTGTAGTATTCTACTTTCCTCAAACTCCAAGAATTTCTAGAGCTCTAGGTTCATGCCTCCACAAGTGAAGGCCCCCTACAAGTTTCCAAAACTATGAAGCAATTTTTCCTTAATATCTTTTGGTTTTTGGATTTTATACCTTTTTTGGCTTTAAATGAATTCGTGCTTAAAGAAAAATCATTCTAAAAGGCATGCAATGTGCCACACGATGGTTGCCTAACTTTTTTTACCATCTTCCTTTCAGGAGAAAGCCTAGGCATGAATCAACATGGTGAAGATTTTCTCAAAAGAAATTTTCATAAATTTGAGAATCCTCGCCCACTTGATATTTAATCTCTTCAATGTGGATAGTTTTCACTTTTAGGGAGCAATCTCTTTTGGAATTTGTCAAAGAATGCTAGGTCTTTCTTGTTTTCAGGATGGAAACTTTGAGTCAACACCTTCAAGCTACGTGATTGGTCAATTAGATTTTTTCAATGATATTTTCTAGGATCTGATTGTTTTTAGATAACAATTGTGTGTGGGAAATGTTAGTATCAAAATAAAACAATAAAAACACACAAATGAAACATTAAACTAAAGAAAGAAAGATAAATTGAATTCAAAGAAAACAAACAGAGCTTCTTCAGAACCATTCCATTGGTCTTTATCTCCAGGGATTTTCTTGAAGTTGTTGCTCTCAGATTGTGTAAGCAAGGCTTCTCAGAATGGCAACCTACATAACGAATATGCAAAAGGGAGAATACTTCTATCCTATATGTTGATGGAGTGAAATGCTGATACGGATATGCACAGGGGCTGCAGATTATGCACAGGGGATGTGTATTATGAATACTATTGAAACTAAGCTATGAGGATGATTGACCATGATATGCTATGATTCTAAAAGCTATGGATGCTAAAATTTTGTGCTACTACAAATTTTCTATATTTTTCCTCTATGAAAGCTTCTCACTTTTTTTAGAGACCTGACAGTCCTTTTTATAGATTTTCACAGGCAAGAGCCTAGCTGGCAAAGATCAATGGCTGTGAGATTGTCTGGTAATTTTGAATGGTGAGAGATTGAGAGGTTGAGAGGAAGATAGAAGATGTTGGGAGGTTGGAGAGAAGAATGGAGGCTTGTCTTCAACCCATGGGAACAAGCTTGCACAGGAATAGATAAATTAATTTTCTGTTTTGGAAGTTTGTTTCACGATTGTTAAAGATAATCCAAATTAAATAAATAGATAAATTTATTTATTTAATTTTGTGTGAGTTTGATTTTTTATTTGAGGACTATAGAAGATTTAATTAAATATTTTGAAATATTTAATTATGCATGAACTTTAGAAGAATTAATTAAATATTTGGAATATTTAATTATGAATGGATTTTAGAGGATTTAATTAAATATTTGGAATATTTAATTATGAATGAAAATTAGAAGAAAATATTATTTAAGGACAATTAATATAAATAAATCATAATTTTTATTTAATTAATTAAAAAATGGATGAGAAAAGTGATTAAATAAACTTATTTATTTAATTGAAATGAAAGAATGAACAATATAAATAAATTATTTAGATTTATTTATACGCAGATTGAATTCAGAGATTTAATTAAATATTAAAAATATTTAATTAATTACCAGACTATTGTGATGTGACCATTTTTAGGTGTATACAACAATCTTTGCTAAATATCTAAAAATACATAAATGAGGTAGTTGAGAATTAATGAGTAAAGATTGTCATGACCTAACAAGAGATCTAATATCAGATCATGAGCTATCAAATGTTGGCATCTAGAAGTATTTACTTCAGGGGAATTGATATAATTTATCCCTTTTTAGCTATAAATAGGAAGAGGCGGTCGAAGCAAAAAAGTTTTCCCTTTTGGAAAAAGTTCTTTTAAGTTTTCTTAGTTATAGAGATATTTTCAGAAGCAAAAAGCTCACAAAACACTACTTCTCTCTAGCATTTTATATCAATTTTACTCAAACTATTATGGGATTGGTATCCAATATTTTTTTTTAAGTTCATTTGATATTAAAGTATGAAATTGTTTGGAAGAAACCTTTAAAACTATCCATGTTATGGCCTTGTCAAGTTCTTTATGTTTTCATTCAAAATAAAACACTTTGCTAAGCTTAATTCAAATTGTTTGAGTAGTTGATTTCCATGTTGTTGGCCTATATGATATAGAATTTTAGAGCATTATTCAAGCATCAAGCATCATGTCAAAGTCTTCATGGATCATGCTGGTTTTTGAGATAACAATTGTGATGTAGGATTTCATAATTCAAGCTAGCATTCAATTCAAGATCTATCACATTCAAGCAATATTAAAGATCTACATCTAGTGGAACCATCTCATATATGTTTGCAACACTTTATTGCTAGGGTTTAGTGAGTTGCAACATCATATTTTTTGCATTCATCATTCTCCATTCATATTTCATTTCATTATAAGGTTTGATTACAGAAATGGGGTTTGACAAAGGAAAACCCCTTTCCACTAATAAAACAACATTTTTCCCTCTTTAGTGTGTGATATGTAGTTTTAGGTTGAAAACACATTGAAGAGAAAATTTGGAGATATTTTTCAAAGTTTCCAAAGTTTTCAAAGTTGTCACCTTGGATGGAAAATCATTGGAAGATTTCTACATGTTGCAAATCAGGCTTTTAGATCCAAAAATCAATTGGAAAGGACAAAGCAAACATTGAGGAGAAGATTCAAATTTTGAAGCTTTAGAAAACCCTATCTAGAATGATATGTTAGTTCTAGAATATGAGTCCCACTATAGGTCATTTTTTTAGGTTTTTTTAGTTTTAGACACCGTTTTTCCATATTTCAATTTTTGCAAAGAAACCCAGATCTGGGACTAAATCTATCATACTAGTGTATGAGTCCCAACAAGCCTTAAAATTAAAATTTTCAATATTTTAGGCCTCCATCCAATCATCTCCATATTTAAAAATTCACACATTTCATCTTACAACTTTTTGTTCTAATTTACATGCATTTTTAGGTCATTTAGTGAAAGATTGCATCATACTAGGTTTAAGCATTTTAATTTGCATTGCATATATCTTTCCAATCCCTATCTTGGTGGTCAACCCCTCATTAGTTTACAATAATACCCTAGGATAAGCCTATTGCAAGATCTATTTCTCCTTTGCATACTTAATATTGAGATCTCTAAGGTTATCCTTCAATGAGAGTGTTTGAGTTTTGTTATTCTATCTCCCAAGCATAGAATATAGACAAAATTGTTCCTTTCATTTTGGTGAACCTCCATTTAAAACATTATAATTCTGATTTTGAGTGCATCATCATCCTAGATCTTGTTTTCATTAACATTTCATTATGGTTTGCATTAGTTAATTGGCATTCTAGTGTTTCTAAATTTTGCATTGGTGAAAGTGCATATAGCTTGCCTTTTTGCACCTTATATCATTGAAAAGAATCTTAAATTTGTATTTGTATTTAGTTTACAGATCATAGAACATAAAAAGCATAAAAATCACTTGAAATTTTTTGAAATTTTTGAAAAAATTCCTCACTAGGACTCATATGCCCTTCTAGGTGATTTACTCCTAGTGCAGATTTCAAACTACATTTTACATGATTAAATTCCCTATTTTTGTGCTCTTGTTTGCTATTTATAACTTTCTATTTTAGTTTACAAAGTTTTTGTTATAGTAATTTCATTTTTCTTAGCTTAAATTTCACTTGCATTCATTTGCATTTAGTATCCCTTCCATGAGTATTTGATGTCCTATTGTGAATACTATAACTGTCAGACAAATTTTGAGACCCATGTCATCCCATGATAGCAAAATATTCATTGATCTTGGGTTGTCTAGCACTTTCGCTCCTAGTATTGACACTAGTACATTAGGTATGGACCATATCCTTAACAACTCATTGCATTCGAGTAGCACTTGTGATGCATGTTCAAACAAGGATTGATAGTGTTCCACAAGAAAACATAATTCAAATTCATGAAGATTTAGAAAACCTACAACATCAAGTGAAAAATGACAAAATTTCAACCACTGCTATCCCTACTATAGATAACATTAATTGCATGCTTGAAGGTGAAGATGGACTTGACCTTGTGAAAAAATAATTCAAATCTTTGGAAAAAACCTTACCTCAACCACTAGTGGTCCTTTACCCTTGAAAATTTTCACAAGCAAAGGAGGAATTCAAATTCCTCCTCTCACAACAATTGCCTCTATTCCTACCTATACCAACCCTCAAGTTACAACAACAATGCAACCAACTAGTAATGTGATTCCTCCCTTAGGTATTTCTACTAGCATCCCTAGCACCTTCGTGGCATCACATGTCATATCTCCTACCACCTTACCACCTATAAGTATTCCATGGGTATGTGCAGGATCATCATGGAAAAAACAGGCCCTTAAGTGGCAAAAAATTCAGAAAAATGAGAGTTAGGCAACTTGACGTAGAAATTTGAATATGTTATCTATATTATTTCAAAAATATGTAACAATAGAATATGTAGTAAATTGAATGTAGTTTCTAAACTACTAGGTTTATTTAAGAAAATAAAAATCTATTTGGTGAAAATTTGAAATTTCAATGTAGTAGCACTTAAATTTTAAGGAAAAAATAAGAAGTAGGTGTCTGTCTGACCATCCTAATGACAATAAGATGATAATTATGTTTTATAATATTTTAGATATAAGTGGAGGACTCATGTCCCGATGTGATGCATATTTTTTTGTAATATTTTTCCAAGTAAATAATTAATTATGAATTTTTTATTACAAATTTTAAAAAATATAAAAACTCTTATGTCTGACCACCTTAACTTGGTCAAAACTTCATGAAATTCAACTCATTTTTTTTTAATCCTATAGTATGTGAAGCATAGAATGCGACGCATGTTTTGGATTCAAAAAATACAATACCAAAGCATAATAATTTATATTGGTGGAAAGATGAGAATCTCCTTTAAAAACCCTTTTTTTTCATCAATTTTGGATAAAAAAAAGTCGTCAGCCACATGGGCCATCATATCACTTACATATCGTCACTTTTTGGCCCATCATGATCCTGCACATACCCCCATTCACTTGTTCCTTGAACACATACACCCCTTAACCTTTTCAACCTTCATCCCATAATAAAAGAAATGACCCTCTCATAAACGAACTTTTGTAAACCATTTCATCCCTTCAAAAACAAGTCTCCACCATCAACCAAAATCAAAACAACCCACCTACATATTATGTCAAAATTAGTCCCTTATCCTTGGAGATATTGCAAACAATGATTCCATAAGGCATAGAGGTGCCGAGATTTAAGAAATATGGGAGAAAGGGAAATCCTTGTAATCATGTTTCCACCTATAATGCCTTATGTCTAGTGACCTTTTCCTTGATGATAAACTCTTAGCTAAGCTTTTCCCTAGGACCTTGAAGGATACTACCTTAGAATGTTTTTCTTCATTACTGAACAACTCAATTCATTCATTCAATGAACTTGTTGAGGCATTTATAAACCATTTCCAAGTGCATATGACTCCTAAGATGAACTTGGTAGATTTCATGTGATGTAAGCAAAAAGAAGAAGAAAATATTACTAAATTTATTTCACGCTATCAATCACTTTATTCCCAAATCAATGTCAAGGTTCCCAATCCTCACCTTCAAAATTTTTTCATAGAAATTTTACAAAGATACAAGATAAGCTTACCATGATGAAATTCCCCTCCTTCATGAACTTGTGTACTACCTTGAGTGATTATCAAAACTCAATTAGTAGTTGTGATGCAAAGTCCACTTCTAGCCAAACTAAGAATTTTGAGTCTGCAAATAAAAATAATTACCAACCTTTTAGAAAATAAAATAAAGGATTCCTTCAACTTAACCTCCCTTAACAAAAAATTAAAAATACTGATACCCAAGTAGTTTTAAAAGCAATGATACCCTTTAGCTATAGGAACCCAGAAAGGCAATTCACTCCCCTGCCTCATACCTTTCATAACACAATGTCCCAAATTTTAGAACAATAAATGATCACCTTGCCTTTGGTTAAAAAACCCAATCCTAATAAGCCTCTACCTCTAAAATTTAGATCAAATTCTTATTTCTATTATCACTGACAAAATGGACATTATATAGAACATTGTAAGCATCTTAAACATCTTGTGCAAAACCTCATTTATTCTGGTCATCTTTTTGTTGGAGGTGTTAATGATCAAAGAAATAAGTCCATTTCCCTTCCTAACCAAAACATGCAAATCTTTACCAACCCCATGCCAAAACATAATATTTCATTTGTCAAAGCTAGTGAAACTATGAAGAATGATGTGATGAATGTTGACACAAATGATGACAACATAAATACAATTGAACAAAGTCCTATGGACACTGATCAACAAGAATAAAATATTATCAATGGTTTGGTTGGATTGGTTAAAATTCAACATCGTAAGGGCCAAAATAAAAGGCCTCTTAAGATTTTTTTCTCCTCACAAGATATACTTAAACATGCACCTAATGGTTCTCTTTACATAGGTAGTTGAATCTATGACAAGCCCACTAATGGGATATTAATAGATCTTGTTTGTGGAGAGAATTTTATCATCGAGGAATTCTTACTTCTACATGAGCATTACCAAGATATATATGATAAACTGAAAGCATGGATCAAGACACATAACAGTTTTTCTTTCCCTACAATGGGATCGATCACTCTTCCTTTACAAATAAGACCGAAAATATTAGATATCTCATTCTCCATCATCACGTAGTTGGACCAATTTTGTGTGAAGCTAGGCTATCCATGGATTTTCTCCATGAATGTTGTCCCATCAGTCATATATAAATTCTTAAAGGATCCCTTTGATAACAAAATTTTCACTATGCATCATAGTTTCTTTAACCCTTCATCTTCCTGTGGAAACTTCTCATTAAATTTCTTTTGGCCCAAGCCTATGGAACCTATAAAACCATGAGAATACTTCTTTTTCAAGACCTACCAAAAGGTCAAGGAAAATAAATAGCATAATTATCCCTCCAAAACATACCTACACCCACCAGCAAGCATACCATCCTTGATGAAACCATGATTGAACCTAAATAAAATTTAAATAACAATGACCAACCTAAGACAGAACCTTCACCTACTTCCTACTAAAGACCAAGTGATAATAAAAACAATCCTGTCACGCCTCCTAGAATAAAACAAGTTTACAAAGTCAAAGAGAAAGTGTTCAAACAACCTCCCATGGTTCCTTCCATTCCTCCCCTTGGGGAAGTAAAGAAACCTATGGTTGATCAGCCCAGTCCTACACAAATGCATCTTGAAAAGAAAAATAAAAGAAACAGAGGTGCTAGAGAGCATAGGCATAGATGTTGTGCCCTTGATCAAAGGTCAAATGAAGAAATAAAAAAATAAAATAAAAATAAAAAATTAATTGAAGAAATGCATGATGAATGTATCCCTTCATCGAAACAAAAAGATCCTATAAGGAAATCACAACAAGAGTTGAACCCTTCTTTGGACATTATCATTCGACCTCCTGTTGTGATTAATTTAGATGATGACGATGAGATTGCAAATATTGATAAAAAAAGTGCAAAGTGAATTGAATACATAGTTTTCCTCTTCCATGAACTTAAATGACAATTCTCCTAAGAGTGTTAAACTTGGTGATTTGCTATTATCTCTTTGGCTAGTTGTCCACCTTCTATATATGATGAACATGATTGGGATGTGGATGACCTTCTTATAGGATGAAACACATGTGCCTTACTAGTCCTCCACATTATTATTATTTTTTTGTGTGATTTCATGTGTGTAATGTGGTCCCCCGTACTATTTTCTTTGATGTCTCTTCCATGTTGACCAAAAATATTTTCCTTTATATTTTTGTTGTCTTGTTTTTTCCTTTTGGGGATGATGCAAGGCATTGAGACATTCATGTCTCTTTCCTATTGACCCAAAATATTTTCCTTTATATTTTCTTCATCTTGTGTTTTTCTTTTGGGGATCACATAAGGCATTGAGACATTTAGGTCTCTCCCATGTTGATTTGAAAGGATTTTTTTTTTTTTTCACTCTCTTTGTGTCATTCTTCTATTTATATGAGTATTTGTGAAAGAATAGCAGTTCCAAGCTCTATAAAAAAATTGTAGCAAGAACTTACTAACCCCAAATCCATAGATCCCTCATGTGTTCGGAGTTTCATTTTGGGGGAAACCCCTCTCTTTTCTCTGGCATGATGTAGCTTGATTTGGAAATATATGACTTTCCATAGGGTTTTCCAAGTTGGCTCTCATGTCTTCTTTATTATTAGCATATATCATTTTCTACTTTAAATTAAATGCTCATAGCATGGTGTTTAGAAATTTCTTTAAAGTAGGGGGCATACATTGGCATTATTCTTTTACATTTTCCTTTTCATATTTCATGGTGTAGTCTTCATACTTCATGTGATGTGTCTTTCGCTTTGTGGATGACATTGGGTATGATTTCCTTCAAGAGCGTGATCTCTCTCAGTATATTATATTCCTCTTAGTGACTTGATGCGATACACTGCATCCCATGAGTAGTGAATCTTCTATTCTTTGATTGTTCCTCTCTTGGAGACATTAGGCATAATGTTCCCTAAGTTAAATACCTTTTGTGAACTGAGCAATACTCCTTTGAATTTTCTTTATAAAATTTTAGTTATATGGCCACCTTGCATAATACACTTTGTATGCTTGTGGATCCATCTTGTTTTTTCATGAGTTCCAAGCATACAAAGCTTTTCTTGCCCCATGAAACTCAAAGTTCATTGTTTTAATGAGCTCAAAGCATACAATTTTTTTCTTGCCTCATGAAGCTCGAAGATTATTTTTCCATGGCACCTTATCAAAGTTATAAGGAGGTATAACTTTGGTATGGTTTGATGGGAAGCTTAATCAAGGAATGAATTTCCCATAGCAACTCATGCATGAGTGTGAGCACATATCAGCTATGTGTGTATGTGTCTCACCTCTTTTGGATACTTACCCAATGGAAAACTTGAAGTTTTGTTTCCTTAGAGTGAGTGTGCATTTTTTCGACAAACACCCTAGATCTGATCCACATCATAATGGAAAAATGGTCGAGGCTTGATCCACCCCTTTTATTTTATTTTAATGTTTTTCTTTGGAAGTGTATGATTATTCCTTTATGATGCTCTTTACATCATTTTCATGTGTGTTCTATTGTGTCTATGTTGGTTTTTCATGGGATCTAGATCCTGGGTGCTTGATCACCCCTCTTGATTGTTGTCATCCTATCTTACTATCATCAATACACGTGGACCCCTCTTTAAGTTAGTTTGTCTACTTTAGTGTGAGTTTGAAGCAAGTTCATCCTCTCACTAAAGTGGGGACTAAATAGAGTGTCAAAAAATGTTGTCAGTGACATTTTCACACTTGTTTGGGCCCTCCTTGTAAAATTGAGCTTAATGATGCCTTGACTTAGTGTTGTAATGTGTTTAACACAGCCACATTAGGTCTTGCACCCTTTTAAACTAAATAAACTTAATCCTCCATTATTTAGAGTGTTGTAAAGTGTTGTAACACACTTTCACACTTTTCTAGGGTTTTCATTAATAATTGGGCTTCTTTACAATTTAATTGGCCACAATTTGCATCCACAAGCCTCATTTAATGCATCTTTTTGAGGATAATTCTGACATAAATCAACATCTAATCAAAATTCAGGTGTTTTTAGGTTGTGTGGCCCATATTTAGTGATTTGAGACTCATATGCCCCCTTGGGTATATGAGTCCCACCTAGGGATTTGGGTCCCAATCTTGATTTTACAGCTATCTAAGCATTTTTGAAAATGGTCCCATAAATTATGTTGAATGGGTCATATGATTTCTATGTGGGCCAAAATTAATATTAACTCAAATTATTGGTGGGATTTTATCATCCTAGATCTAATGTCAGCATGTAGTGTTGTAATTTTGGGATATTTTGCATAATTGAGTATAAATACAAGGTTCTGTCACTCATTTTCACCCAAGAATTTTGTAAGACAATTCATAATAGAAAATTTGAGTTCAAAAGAGAATTCAAGAGCATTGAGGAAGATGAAGGTTGACTGTAAATTTGTTGATTCCCTAGTAAGAAAACCTCATGCTTTTGGCATAAGAATTGCATAGGACTTAGGGATTGTAGTAGAACTCTTAGGTAGTGATTTGAATTGCTTGGAAAGGGTTTTATAGATATCATATGATGTGTTTGAGCCATTGGCATGGAGATTTAAATGTTGGAGTGTGAAAACCTCATAGTGACCTAGTTGAACATACTTAAGTTTTGGATATGTTCAACAACTCCCAAAATGGTACTCAAAATAGTTTTTATATTGTGGTTTTGAGGTCTTCCTTGCAAGTTATGCTAGAAAAATCCCATTTTTTGTCTTACAAGGTCTAGAGACATTTTGTGATGAAATTCACCGTAATTTATGTTTAAAGACTCTGGTTTTGTAGTTGTTTGAGTGATTTTTACCTTTTATCCCCATGCTATACATCAAATTAGTATCAGAGCATAGGTTGATCTATAAAAAGGGAATGTGAAACAAAAAAGAACAAGATTCCTCCAAAGGGTAACCCTATGGCTAGGGAAATGAATAAGATGAAAGAGAAGACTAGAAAAGAGATTAGGAGATTGTATCAACTAAAAGATATGGTGGTATCAATGTTTGAGGCTTTTGAAGCTAGTCATAGGAGAGGTATGGTCATGGGTGATATGAGTGACCATTAAGAAGAAGGGGAAGATGAGAATCCCCAAAAAAAAGAAAATGAAGAGTTGGATCCTAATGAGCAGAGGATGGCCAAGCTACTAAAGGGAGTCAAGGAAGATAAACACAAGGTAAAGATGGATGTACCTATGCATGGAGGGAACTTGAATGTTGAAGATATTTTGGATTGGATTGCAACACTTGATAACTATTTTGAATGTGAAGACATACCAGAGGAACAAAGGATAAAATTGGGAAAACATTTTGAAGGGTCATGCCCTACTTTGGTGGGATTATGATAAAAATGAAAGGAGGAAGAAAAGAAATTAAAAAAATTGTCTCTTCAGACAGAATGGTGGCCAAGCTTAAGGGTAAGTTCTTACCAACTGATTATGCAATTCAATTGTAAAAGAAACTTAAAAATATGAAACAAAGGGATATGGATGTCAAAGCCTATACTAATGGATTTTATAAGAAAAGTATAAGTGCAGGTCACATGAAGGATATTGTGGAGAAGGTTGCTAGATATCTTGGTGGGTTAAGGTTTAACATTCAAGATGAGTTGAGTTTGAAAAACCAAAGGACGGTATAGGAATGCTTTTAATTGGAAATTAGGGCTAAAAATAAAAAATAAAGAGAAGGAAATTCAAACAAAACAGGGGAAGAGGCAGCAATTATAGAGGAAGAGGGTCATTTTCTAAGCCAAGGTAATCATATGAGAGGCAAGAGGATACAAGAAAAAACCAAGACCAAATTGAAGATGCAAGAAGTGGATTTAGAGGAGGTTAATTAGGCTTTAGAGGCATATTTGGAGGTCAAGGAAGAGGATTTAGTGGGTTCATAGTAACGTGTTGCCAATGCAACAAGTTTGGACATCAAGCATGGCAATGCAATGAAAATAAAGCCTCTAATTCATTTGGGGGAGAAAGGACTCAATTGGTTCAAGAAGAGGACAATGAGAGTGTAAACTCTCCATCACAACATGCTACTCTAGAAGTTGATGAATCACTCATGGTAAGGAGAAACCTCATCAAGGTAGTAGTAGAGAAGGAGCCAACACAAAGGAAGACTCTCTTCAATACAAATTGTAAGTGCTTGGGTAAGGTTTGTAAAGTTCTAATTGATTTAGGTAGTATGGATAATATGATTTCAATTGAGATGCTTGAAAATCTTATGTTGCCAGGAATACCACATACTACCCCTTACAAAGTCTCTTGGTCAAATGAGGGGCAATATGTTTTGGTGAATTAAAAAAAATTGGGTGGAATTTAACATAGGATGGTACAAGGAAATTTTTTTGTTTGATATACTACCCATGGATGTGTGTTATTTGTTGCTAGGGAGACCTTGGAAATTTGATGTGAATGCTATATATGATGGAAGGAGGAATACTTATGAGATATAAAAAGATGGGGTCTCCTATACCTTGACACCACTAAAAGAGGATGATAAAGGACAAACCATGGGATCTAATGTGATGATGGTAGGTAGGAAGGAGTTCATAAAAGTAGAAGAAAGGGAGGACATGGACCTTGTAGCCACTTCAAAACCTAGAGACATTATGACAACATAAATGAAGAATGACTTGATTTTGGGGATCCAATATTGGCTTAAGAAGTATGTTGCTATGATGATAGGAGGAGTTCTCCATTCATTGTTTTCAAAAGGGCTATTTTCCATTCTATTTCATTCATTCCAGAGGTTAGTATACCTGATCAAGCAATAGTTACAAGGATACAACAACGGATGGGAGAGATGAGAAGAAAAGGTGAAGAGGTCAATGGTAAATTGCAAGGGAATGTGGGCAAGTCCAAGAATACACCTAAAGTGAAGAAGAAGGAAGTTCATTAGAAGTATGGAGGAGATAAGGTAAGAGGTAATGGTGCAGGTCCACTAGCACTCTCAAATGAAGAATAGGTCAAAGATCATCCATCAAGTAGGCCTCTGAAGTTGGAGCATATCGTAGGTTCTGAAGAATTCAAAAAGATAAGGGATAATGCTTATTTCTAGTATTTAGTCCATTGGAAGGGGTTTCCAAATGAGGATGTCACTTGGGGTCTAAGAATCACATGATGAAGCCTGAATCTTGTTGCATCACTCTCCTTGATGGGACTTGAGTTCATTTTTCCCAAGAGGCATGGTGTAGGGCACCTGAGTCTTCATGTTGTAAAGAGGCTCAAATGTTAGTTTTTGTCTGGTTTAGTCACTTTTGTTTTTAATAAGGTCATTTAAGACCATGTCATGTGTGTTTGAGTCAATTTTAGGTT
>VDFB02219393.1:0-23544 GCA_007258455.2 Sequoia sempervirens
AGACTCTTCTATGCAAAATGCCTTGATGAAGCAAAAATTTGGTTTGGGTACAACGTCAAACAACTTCCTCACAAGCTGAGATGGCAGAGAAAATGTGCACATAGCATCAAACAACTTTCCCAACGATGAAACAACTTCCTCACAAGCTGAGATGGCAGAGAAAATGTGCACATAGCATCAAACAACTTTCCCAAAGGCTTAGATATCCTATACAAGGGGTTGAACAAACACATCTCAGATGATCCGAAACAATGCTTTGATGGTTTGTATAAAATATCAAATAGGTGGGAATCAAACAATTCTGCCTCAAAGAATTTGGAACAAAGCTTGGGAGCATGAACAGTAACCACTTATCACTCCAAACCAATGTTACAAGACTCAGACTCAGCTTGGACTCGACAAGTTGATTTTTGACCCAGACTTGGATGTGGTGTTTAGACTTGGGGAAGACTAGGAAATTTTGAAAAATCCATGAAATATAGAGCCTTTTAAGGATTTAAAACTTTTAACATGCACCCTTCAAAAAATAAACTTTATTGACACAATAAACTAAACAAAATAGAAGCTATTTTGATCAAATACACAAGTATAAAAGCAGATTTTTGCTGAAGGAAACAACATTTTTAGATATATAAATATTGCCAAGTGTTTTAGGCGTACAAACTTCATGGATTATGCTATCTATGGTGTCAAGAATAAAAATCACAATATAGAATCATGAACAATGGTAGAGTACTACTCAGCCCAACATTGCTAGCTCTATGTGGAGTCATGCACTTGTATCTTAAACAAGTCTACAAATGTTGTTACAATCATATGTGCATTACTTCGGATAGGGATTGACTTGGAAAACCAAGAGTATACATGTAATTCAATTACTTGAGATTAAATTGGGAAAAAGGTTGAAAGAACAAAAAAATGTTGCCTTTCTATCCAGCATGGTCCAAAATGATTTTTATTTTTTTCTTTTCAAAACTAAAGTGGGGGTTTGGTGGCAGCAACCCCACAGGGTTTGAGGGAAGGGGCAGCAATGCCCCTCACGGGGTCCAGGGGGATCCCAAATCAAAGCCTTTGAGACCACACAAACCTTCATGGCACATGCCATTTTTCATAATTTTATCTCTTTCAACCAACCTTCAAATGTCCTCAAAACCTTTCAAAAAAATGCTTGACTTTCATGCTTTTACATATTCAATTTTTTTATTTTTCCTAACTTGGTTGAGTCTTCCCAATGAGACTTGCCAGATATCCAAGTCACAAATCCATGACTTGTTTGGGTATTCCTACCTTAAAAATTGCTCAGAAATGGCGAGTCTATGCAAGTCTTGTATCTATGCTCCAAAAATCTAGGAGGAGAAACCTTTTAGCTTCTCAAAAATCTATTATTCGATGATGACTTGTCTTTTCATTTTTTTCTCAAAAACAAACTAGTCTACATCGATATGACCTTGGAATCAGGGTACAGGGGCCGTCCCTGGGTTTTCCCCGTGCAATCAGGAAGCGTTTAGGGAGAAAGGGGCGCCTAAGACGGCCTGACCGTCCCCAAAGTCCCAGAAATTAGGGGCGTCCCCAAATAGAAAAGCGTCCACGAATGGAAGGGATGGATATAGGGAGCGCCCTAGCCGTCCTCCCGGTCCCGGGGAGACCGAGTGTCCCCTAAGCCCAACATTTAAAACATAAAAATAAAAGTTTTTTTTAAAATTTTCTTTTTTAATGCATTCCTTTGTGGGCCCCACGCCCCAACCCTAATATGGCCACTTAAAACATTCTTTTACCTTCATTTGATCTCATTTTAACTTGCCAAGATAAAATTGCAGCCAAGAGCAAAAGTGAGAAGAGAAAGAGGAGGGTTTGAAGGAGTTGTTGGAGAAGAAAAACCAGCATTTAGGAGGAAAAAAGGAGAGCATTAAGGAAGCAACCAGCAAAAGAAGTGAAAGAGGTAAGTTATTCTTCCATTATCTTTCATTTTTTTCCATTTTTTTCTAAGTTAAAATGATAAAATGTATGATTTTTTGTTTTTTTTTTTAATTTTCAGTTTGCAAAAACCAAAAGAAAACAAAATGAGCAGCAATAGTGAAGATAGTGGGGATGTTGAGAGGGGGGAAGAAAACCAATCAATTCATATGGGGCAGCCTCAAACAAACCCATTTGATATCCCTTCTGAAGACTTGAAAAAATATGCAAAAGGCCCTTTTAATTCTAAAAAACCTCTTCTTCAACTAGCATCACGTATAGACAAAGGCAAAGGGAAAAACACTGGGGGTAGTAGATTGTGGCTATGTCACATTTGCAAAGAAAAATATAATGGGAGCTATACAAGAGTCTATTCTCATCTATTGGGTTTTGGAGGCCATGGGGTCAAGGGTTGTAAAGATATAAAAGATTTTGAGAGGATGGAGTGTTATAGATTGCACTTGGAGGCCGGAGGAAGGCCTATGGATCAGCTTATGCAAACTCAATCCGCACATTCAACCTCACCTATGCCCTCTATGCTTGGTAGTCCTAGTGTTGGTAGTGGTAGTAGTGGTGCGAGTGGTGTTCATATTTCCACAAGAGGGAAGAGGAAGGCTGCTACTTCTAGTGAGCAGCAAAATACAGTTGAAAATATGTTCAATGTGCAAGCACGAGATGTGGCAGATTCTTCCATTGCCAAATTTTTCTATGCCCATGCTATCCCATTCCATGTAGCACGTTCTCCCTACTTCAAACAAATGTTTAGAGATGTGGCAAATGTTGGTACCTCATACATTCCCCCTGGAGAACATAAATTACGTACTACACTCCTTGAAAAAGAATATTCTAAGGTGAGTGTGGTGATGGAGGACATGAGACAGTGTTGGATTAGAACAGGTTGCTCTATTATCATGGATGGGTGGACCAATATTAGACAACGGCCACTTATAAACATCATAGTCACATGTTCAGCTGGTTCATATTTCCTTAGAGCCATTGATTGTTCTGGAAAGCGCAAGGATGCAGAATTCCAATTTAATATTTTGAAAGAGGCTATAGAGGAGGTTGGGGCAACCAATGTTGTGCAGGTGGTTACTGATTCAGCACGTGTGTGCAGATTAGCAGGTTTGATGGTTGAGAGTGCTTACAAGCACATCTTTTGGACCCCTTGTTGTGTTCATGCGTTGAACAACGCATTGAAAGACATAGGGAAGATGGATTGGGTGCACCAGGTGTTGTAGATGCTAGAGACATTCAGATGTTTATTTGCAACCATCACACCTCACTTGCCCTCTTTAGGACATTTTCAAGGAAGGAATTTCTCAAGCCTGTAGCAACAAGGTATGCCAGCTACTTTATTTTGTTAGAGAGGATGCTTGAGGTACAGGAGGCTCTACAGTTGATGATGGTTAATTCAGAGTGGAATAGATGGGCTATGGCAAGCACTGCAGAAGGGAGAAGCATCAAACAAAAAATTCTTGATGATAATTGGTGGTCCAATGTGAGGTAAAAAAATTGTTAATTAATAATTTGTTATTGATTGCTGATTTTATAAAAATATATATATATGATTTTATTATTAATATTTTTTTATTTTCTAAGTTCTAACTTGTCTTTTTTCAAATTTTTGTTTGCAGATTTGTTTGCTCCATCATTTCACCTATTGTGGATGTCATTAGATATGCTGATACAGACTCTCCAAGTCTTGGAGAGATTTATGAAACTTTTGACTCCATGCTTGGAAAAATGAAGAAAGCAATTTCTAATAAGGATCCTAATTCGGGATTATATGAGCAAAAAATTAGGCCCATTGTGACAAGGTGGTGGAACACTATGAACACCCCGCTTCATATGGCAGCCTTTGCTCTTAATCCCAAATGGTATGTACCTAGACCTGGTAGGATGCCTCCTTGTGATGATGATGAGGTGAAAGAAGGGTTTATGAGGGCCCTTGCAAAAATATATTCAATTGAGGAGGCCAGTCTAGTTCGTACACAGTTCACTGACTTTGTTAATCTCTGTGGTCCAACATTCGGCAAACCAGAGGCCAGGGTAGATAGAACTACAGTAGCTGGTCCAACATTCGGCAAACCAGAGGCCAGGGTAGATAGAACTACAGTAGCTCAAAGGGATCCTATTGGATGGTGGTCATGGCATGGGAAGGATGCACCACAATTGAGGATGCTTGTTGTTCGCCTCCTTTCACAGGTAATACTTTAGATTAACATAATTTGATTTAGATGAGTGATAGTGTTGAAGTTTGAACATTTATATAATCATAATTTAAATTGAATGTCCTAATTAGTAAATTTAAATTACTAATTTAGTTTTTAAATTTTGTCTCCTCTCACAGGTTGCTAGTTCCTCTGCTGCAGAGAGGAATTGGTCAACATACGGCTTTATTCACTCTATCAAGAGGAATAGGCTGACCTCTAGACGGGCAGAAAAATTAGTGGCTGTGCATAGTGCTTTGCGACTCCAGGATCGTCAGACTCCTGAGTATAGACAGACTCCAGCATTACGATGGGATGTTGATCCAGAGGACGTCACACAAATTGATGAGGAGGAGAGACAGGAGGGATTGGTTGGAGTTCCATTAGATGAGCCAGCCCCTCACAGTGACAGTGACTCAGACTATGAGTCTGATTTTGATGCAGTGTTGGCAGATGCCGAGTAGTGGCAATCATCATACTTTCTATTTCTATGTTTTGCCTTTGGACACTTGTGACTTTGTCATTTTGACATTTGTAGTACAAACTTGTAGCCTTTTGGGCATTTTATTATTTTATATCATATGCACATTGACTATTTGACATGAATTTGAATTATGGTCCATGGATGCAATTAGGTAGCTGTAGTATTAATTTGTTTGATAATTCGATTCTATGATGCATATGTCAATATGATTGGTGATTGTTATGATTATCATTACTCATATGAATATCTTAAATTTGAAAT
Source organism: Sequoia sempervirens (assembly GCA_007258455.2). Classification (NCBI taxonomy): domain Eukaryota; kingdom Viridiplantae; phylum Streptophyta; class Pinopsida; order Cupressales; family Cupressaceae; genus Sequoia; species Sequoia sempervirens. Next base: position 4,912 of record VDFB02219393.1, read on the forward strand.
TTCCCTATATTTTTAAAATTTATCTCTCTCTCCTATATATATATATATATACTATACAGCCGTCCCCCCGTCCCCTAAAATCCCCTAAAAAATTTGCCGTCCGGCGTCGCCTCCCGGAAACTTGGTGGAACATAGAATCAATGATTCATGGATGTTTGTTTATGTTGATAAAACATCTAATTTTAGTTCTAGACTAAAACAATTTAAACTTTGATGCAAAGTGAGGTTTTTGCCCATGATAACATTAAATTTCCAAATTTACACTATTCCATAGATCTTAAACTATTAAAGGGAGATATATTTTAGAAAACTTGATAACAAGTTGGGAAGCTATGGATTGGGAAGAAGGTTCCAACCAAAATATTGGTATGCTTCTACTGGATTTTGAGAAGGCTTATGATAGTATTAAGTGGCCTTTCCTACTAATGGCATTAGAAGCTTTTGGCTTCCCAAAGGAATTTTGTAATTAACATATTATTACAAGATGCAAATACCTAGGTAGATATAAATGGGGCTTTGACAAACCAAATTTCTCTCTAGAGATCAATAAGACAAGGATGCCCCTAGCCCCTGCACTATTTGTTATCGCTTTAGAAGCCATTTTTTATTTGTTAAGAAACACTTTATATAGTCCCAAAGTAAGAGGATTAAAACTACCTAATGGCAGTGAATTGATAAATATACACTTTGCAGATGACACATCCCTCTTTGTTAAGCTTGATGAAGAAAACCTAGGATTCCTAATTATGAGATCTCAGGGCCAAAAATATCTAAAGAAAAGTCTATAATGTTAAGTTGGGAACCTAGCCCTCTTGATTGGTTTACCAAATACGAAATTCAGTGCGGTGGCCCGAATAAGAAAGTTAGGTACTTGGGTATTCCCTTTAGACTAATCCAAACTTAAAAGATATGTGAAATTGGGTAAAAAGCAAAGTTGAAAGGAAACTTGATAATTGGAATAAACAATATCTTTCTTTAGCAGGGAGAATTCAAGTATGCTAAAAAAATTCACTCTTCCTATACTTTGTACTACTCTTCAGTGTAGCTATTTTGTAGCTATCAACTTGAAGAAGTTCAAAAGAAGATAAGGTAGTTTTTGTGGTCTGATGGTAGAGGCAACAAAAAAACACATGTTAACTGGGATTGGTGCTGCTTAGGTAAAGAAAATGGAGGTGTTGGACTAAAAGACTTAAAAAGTCAAGGTGTAGCCTTGCTATCAAATGGATCCTTAATTCAATGGTTGGAAACGAACCATGGAAAATTCTAGTTAGAAATAATATCTAGAATGTTTTACCTAAAAAGGCTAAAAGCTGGAAATGTATCCCTATAGTTGACCTTTTAGTAGGAAATTTCCCTATTGCTCCAAATGGGTCGAGTGTATTTAACACTATATGGAAGGCATGGGAGAAAATAAGAAATATGATAATTATTGGCAGAGATCAAAATAAATTATGTGTTAATACATCAATATGGTGGAACTTATCTCATAAGGAAAAACCTCTTGCTCTATTACAAGGCTGCTTAGGCAAAGATTGGGCAAAGAAAGGTATTAAATGTTTCAAGGACGTTTTATGTAATGCTCAACTAAAGTCTTGGGTTTCTCTAAGCATAGAGTATGGTCTGCCACCTACACATTGGATAACATAATCTGTGCTAAGAGAATCAAGCAAAAATCTACAATTCCTTATTAATATTAAACCTTGTTGTAGTAGTTCAAGCTGTGATACTTTGGATGGTTGCAACTAGAAGATGGAAATGCTCTGTCCAAACTGAAACCCAAAACCATTTATAAAACAATGATTGAATCAAAAGTCGTAATTGAGCATTTAAACAAATGTTGGAACTTTAAGAAAGGTGAAAAAAACTGGAACAAAATCTTTAAGTGGAATTGGAATAATGTTCTAGAGCCAAAGAAAGCTTGTTTTAAATGGTTGTTATTAAGAAAACTGCCATGTTCTCTATGTGTTCCAAATGTAGAAATATGTGACTTAATGCAGAAAACCTGAAAAAGTATTGTTCATATTTTTTTTATTGTTTTTTTGCAAAAAAAATATGGTTTATGGTTTGTATAGATTTAAGTGGTTAGGGGGAATTAGGAAAGATTAAAATACAAGAAATTCTGTTTGGGAAAATAGAGGGGGCTGAATAAGCTGTTAACTTGTTTTGCCTGCTTTTATCTATTGAAATATTACAGTGTTTAAGTAAAGCAAGAAATGAGGAAAATCTTCAAGGAAAAGGGAGAGTTCTTATTGAGTCTGCTAGAAGACTCATTTTTTTCAATATTTTTGTGCAAGTATCACTGACAATGGAGATATCCAAGTCCAAGTTTGTAAAGTTAATGAAAGGTGAAAAGGTGGAAGTCAGCAAGAAGGAGATTAAATATGTGAGGCATTGGCCTTTTAATTCAGAAGACAACCTGCCCTTCAGAGAGAACTTAGAGTTCCAGAGGAAATACAACAAAAAGTACAAGCTGGAAACTTTGAAGAGGGATCTTGGACTATAGGGTGGACCAAGATTTCATGCGAACCAGGATGAAGACATGATGGTGGAGATAGTGAGGTCCAACATAGGTCTTCCAGCTTTTCAGCCACCACTGGGATATTATGAAATGGATAACTGTAGTGAGAGTAGGAATTACTGTAATGCTTCTTCGTAAAAACTGTTTTAAGTATAATGATATAGAAACACAGTAATACAGTAGTATACGTCAGGAGTTTTGGCCTTGCATAGCAATCATACTTTGTTCTGTCTTGATCTTAAATGCATTACATTTAACATGATTATTAATTTATTTCAAATAGTCAACATGTACTTTTTGTCTTTTACCTTAAAGAAGATAATTACATGAAACTAAAACTATAGACTGCATTTGGGAGGGCCTTTGGGTCTATCTGCAGGACACTTTATTGATTAGGATAGTCCAAGATGGCAAATTGGTTAGATGACCTAAATTAGTGAAGTATGAAATCCCAATATGATTGGAAGGAACATCAAAGGAAGGTTGTTTATGAACAGGCTCATTGATAGCCATCAACCAAAGTAATACTTTATTTTTCCCTCTTGAGATTTCTTACCACTTTTGCAGGTGTCTCCATGTTCTGTTCTATGCTGTTGTCAGCGAAAGTACTACGTGCATAAAGGATTATACTAATCCCAAGTTCACTACATTCATTCCGGGTTATTTTGTTATATTTTCTTCATTTATAATTTACAATGTTTTTACAAAATCAACTCGAGGGTTCAATGGAATCTCCAAATTTATGTGGAAAGTTGAGCTTGTCATAAGCTCAAGAGTTTATTGCATGCGTATTGAAGAAAGGTAAACAAAATCTGATATCCTACTAAGTTCAGTTTTAGTTTTTCATTTAGAGGGATTTATCTCGGAATCGAAACAGTTTTGGGTCAACATAATAATTTATGTCTTCATCATTTCTTATCAGGACATTCTAAGGACTTCAACTGACCTATAATCAAACAATATCCAAGTCTCAAACAGCTAACAAGTCCGTAATTATCATAACTTGTTGATCCATTTGTATTTCAAGTTCAAAAGAATTCTTCTTAATGGCTATATCATTTATGACCAGCCTATATTGGAAATAAGGGATTTTATTACAGCCACGAGAAAACATACTGCAGGATTTGTAAATAAGAAAGACATATAAGGATGCATTGACTGGAGCTATGGATTGAAAAATCTAAGTTACAATTATCTGATATATAATCCTCATACATCTGAAGATGTCACCGGGAACATCCTTGAACTGAACACGGATTTCTGCTTTTCGTGAATTCAAAGCCTTCCCAGCTTTAAGGATAAAAGGAACTCCTGCCAATCATTAATTGCATCATGTTAGTTCAATATTTGACAGGAAATCAATAATTTTATATTTAGACCATACCATTTAAAACACAGACATACCACACAACCTTAGCTCAAAATTCACATATGCTGAAAATTAATAGATTAATCCAACACTAAGTAGAATATATAGAAAGCCATGGTAAAATGATAATCTATCGAAGTCATTGGACCAATAGATAAGTACCTTCCCAGCGTTCATTATGTATTCGCAAAACCACAGTTGCAAATGTTGGAGTCTTGGAATCCTTTCTAACAGTTGGATCTTCTGTATATCCCTCATACTGACCCAGAACTACATCTTCAGTTCTTATAGGTTCAACTGATTGAAGGACCTGAATTTACAATCAATAAATTATTAACAGTATTAAGGAAATACATGAAGCTGAATAATTCTAAAATTATTTGCACTTTGAGATCTTCATTATGGAAAGATATTCTTCAACTCACGGGCAACTTCTATGGTAGATAAATTAAACTAGGATAATATTAGCAACATGAACAAAACATTAAAATCAATATTTTTATAATTATAGCAGGAACAATTCCCATGGAAAGAGAAATATCAAACCTTGACTTTTTCATCCCTAATGTGTTCGGGTGTAAACGAAACTGGCTTTTCCATAGATATCAAACAAAGGATCTGCCCAGGAATAAAAATATCAGAAAATGATCGTTAATTTTGGTCAAGCCAAGGAGGCCTTATGTAATTTAGTGAACTGATACAAACCCTCATGAAATAATTTTGGACAAAACTATGATGACAATAATAAAAATAAACTACCATCAAGAATTCCACAAATAAAATAACAGTTCCTATAATATTTTGCATAAGAGATATTTCATGTACTATTTTGAAGATGAGTATATTGTTTTAGATTACCTTCACATGTTCTAAACAAGAAGAAAAAACCAAACGTCAGAACATAATCAAAGAACAAATAGACTGATAACAATCCATTATCTTGAAATGTAAACACAATGATGTTAAAAATAAGCATCATACCTGCAAAAATATTCTATTAGGAAAGAAAACACTAGTGTTATGGCTCCAGATAAGATTAGATGATGAAAGAATAACATGCATACTAATAACTGTGAGGTAGGATAAATAGGCATTCACCTTAATTGTCACTCACAGCTATGGTGATAGATACATATTACTTATGAAAAGAGAAGGCTAGTTGCACAGTATAACATCTAGGCCAACACACAAACTGACCACACAATTCAAAACCACCAAGTTCAGGAGGTGTCTAAGACAACTTGAAACAGGAATGCCTCGTGAAAAAGTGTATGTATCCTGATTAATGACTCATTTTAACAATTCCAAGCCATTCTATTACAACATACTTCAGTGATTTGATTGCTAACTTTTGGGGCTGAAGATTCGTCCATCAATCCCACTCAAAATAAGAATTGTTCCAACATTATCTTATCGATATTGACAATCATGTGTTAAGACAAGACATATGCTATATAGATATCTTGCTGAAGATATGTATTTTTGGATCATTATGACTTTCATCAATCTTATTTTTGTTAAAACTGCATAAGACATTTAGTGAGCCTTACATGATGCCCTTAGAATTGTAATCAAATACTATGCTGTTCATGCACCCTTTTACTGTATTATGATAAATTCTGGATGGAATATAGGTGTTGTTGAAATCTTATTTCAGTACCGCTAAGATTTAACCTCTCTACGAGGGTATGTAGGTATTTCACATACCAACACTAAAAGACAGATACACTCATTGGTGGGATTCTCCAGAAATTATCTTCTCTTCATTAGAACATTAATTGAATAGTCAATGATCTTGGGATTCAAGAACATGATTGACACTAAGAGCTACCTTTTCTCCCATGTTATTTCTTTTAGATACTTTACTCTTATAATGAAATGATTCAAATTTATTTGAAGGCCAAGTTGTTGAACATATTTACAGAGGTAGAGAGAACGAAAATAAATCACCTGCAGTAGATGATTTTGAATGATGTCTCGAATGATTCTACAACAAAATAACAGAAAAGAAAATAAATTACTAAAATTTCTCAAAGTCAATAGTTAAATAACAGAAAAGAAAATAAATTACTAAAATAGATATGACCTAAGAGTAGATGTTTCACGAAAAAAAGAAAACCATCCACAAAATAGTTTTCTTATTAGCATCATATTCAAAAAATGAATGTATAATTCAAATTATTTATTATTGTCAGTAAATCATATGTAAGTAAAGAAGTCAAAGAGTACCCATATTCATCAAAGTATCCTCCTCGACCATCTACTCCAAAATCTTCTCTGAATACAATCTGTGGCAAGTAGCATATTATCACTTACATGAATGACTATGGAAGTTAAGATTGAAAAAAAAAATCAACGAATTAGCATAAGAGTGAGTTCAAATGATATACCTACCATGTGAATGGCTAAAGAAGGTAAGATCAAAACAAAACAAAAATCTAATGAACTTAGTAGCATAAGAAATGAGTTCCAATGCTATAGTTACCATGCAGTATATGTTGATTCATGCAGGAATCTACTTAGGGAAAGGACTATGGTAGAAATAATTATTTTTCATAAAAAGTTAATAAGGTATATAAAATAAAATGTAGAAATGAGAAATGTCCAGGATCGAGGCCATCCTTTCACTACTAGCCAACACATTCATCACAAAAGCCAATTTTAAGAAATCCTGATTTTTATTATTATAGAAAGGATAATAGATAAATGGAATTCTATATAGGGTCCAAAACCAAACTTAATTTTTCTGTCATACAATTAATTCTTCATTTTGTTCAGGAAAGTAAGCGCTAAAAACTACTGATTTTCTATACCTGAACATTATCAATGTTATCACGATTCCACAGAGGCAAAAAGAGTCGGTTTGCAAATCGAACTACTAGCTGCCAACCAAAGAAAAGTTTAAAAGATCACCAAAGAACAAAGAGATAATTGTAAAGCAACTTTCCAACCATAAATGTAACTAGGGAGAGCTCTGCATACCAAATTTTGCACTAATTCCTTCCCAAGATAATGATCAATACGATAAATCTGCTCTTCAGTGAACAGCTCCCCCAGCTGATTACTCAATGCCTCTGCTGAATCTAAATCCTTTCCAAATGGCTTCTCAACTATAACTCGTGTCCAACCACCTGGCAAAGAAATTAATTACAAAAATCTGATTTAGAAATTCATATTTAACATGATCCAGCTATTATCGATTCCCAACATTAAAATGGTACACATACCTCAAGAAATCAAATATTGACCTAAAAATCTGTTTATACTTGTTTAGAAAGATATTGATAACAACATCCTCTCCAAATAAACACATTGGCACCTAATACAAACTATTTAGAAAAAAATATCAATTATTAAGATTTCAGAATAATAATAGATATTTAATAATTAAGGAGGAGTAGGTGCAAGTAATTGTGCATGTAAAGGAAAGAAATGTATAGTTTACTGAAGAGAATTTATGAGTTACTTGCAGATGTGGCAATGTGCATGTGATTGTAAAATAGGAAGGTTTGCATATTTCCTATGTATTTGAAAGGGTTGAGAGCAGAGATTGTAGATTGAGAATTGAATCCATATTCTGTAAAAGGAAAGCAAGAAGGCAAGAGAGAGGATACATCAGCTGCCCGCTTGCACATTGAGCAAGGGAGGCCATTCTATGTAATCATTGTTGGAATGGCAATAAAAAGCTTCAATGTTTGTATATCAATGTGTATTGTTCAAGTTATTGTGTTGCATGTTATTTGTAGTTGCAAATCTACATGTTTAACCTCCATGATAGGAAGCACATCAGGTCCCAAATCCATAGCACACCTATTATGTCCCCATTTTAGCGAGGTCCTAAACTTGAATTAGGCGGCAAATAGTGTTTGTAAACAATTAATTTGAATTTAAAATAATATTAAAATAATAATTATTAAATAATAAAATAAATTTAAATCATTGAACAATAACATTTAAATTTGAATATTTCTCTGGCCGACTCAATTTGAGAAGGCATCCTAGATGGATAGTTAAGTGCAAGCGATTGTTTTATTTTGTTATCGATCACAGTTGGATAGTAGTCTATTGGATCCTTGGAGACAAAAACCTCCGTCAGTCCTCTACAAGGTAGGATGACACCCCTCCTTGTAGCTGTGATTCCATTTCTCCGCAATGCATACACCTTCTGTTTTGTGACTCTCAGTTGCAGGTTACTTGTTGTGGTGCCTACCGGCTCTGAGGGAGGAGCGATATTAACGATCAAGTGGCGGAGCCTTTAGGCTCGCGCCACCTAGTGACTTATATCACGGAGTTCATAGTTGCAAGACTCGCACAAAACCCGGCGAGTAGTGAAAAACTCGCGAGTTTTTCCAGGGGGCGAGTTTTTCAGGCACTTGTACGCCAGAAAACTCGCCCGTACTTTCTGGAAAAACTCGCCGTACTTTTGGCGAGTTTTTCCAGAAAGTACGGCGAGTTTTTCAGAAAAACCCGCGCGACAGTTAGAACGCCCAAGCAGCCGCTAAAAAGCAATTTTAAGTTGTCTTTTTTCATTCACTCTCTTCTCACACTCAGCAAAAAACCTCTCCAAGGCATTGTGCACTCATTTGCAGTGATTTTGCATCCAAAAGACAAGATTTGAAGGGCATTTACATCGAATTTAGAAGGCAAATTGGATTTCCAGGTAGGGTTACTCATTTTTCTTGTTCTTTCTTCTTTTTTAAAAAATTCTTCATTCTTGTTGGTTCTATGTTTAAAAATCATTTGATTGTAGTGTGAAAATGATTTAAATGCATTTAGATTCATCAAAACAAGATTTAGATTCATCAAAATAAGATTTTTTAATGATTTTTTCTGATTTTTTAACATATTTTGCTGATTTTTTCATTTTTTTAAAATTTTCTTTAAACCCTAGTTATTTTTTTTTGTTTTGAATGATTGAATCCTCTTTTTTGTTGAATAACATGCTTACAATCTTAGATTAGCTTAATTTTTTACTAGTTTGAAGTCATTTTCATATTTTTTACATTTTTTCACATTTTTTTGAAACCCTAGTTTTTATTTTTTATTTTTAAATCCAATTTTTTTGTTATGAAAATGTTTAGAATCTAGTGATAGATTTTTAGTAATTTAAACTTAAAGTAATCTCTTTTGATTTAATCTAATTTAGTTTGTTTTTAAATTTTCTATCAAAAACTAACAAGTTGTGCTATGACTTTCACTTTGTGTAGGTTAATAATTAATTGATAATGGCTTCTGAACCCACTTCTGCCTCAGGCTCTGCCCCATCCGTGCCTGCGGACTTTGTAGGTAAACGTCCTCCAGGAGCTAGAGATCCTGCTTGGAAGTATGCTTATCTAGGACCCATACCTGGCACAGTATATTGCATTCCATGTAAAAAAGTATATCGTGGGGGCATCAATCGCCTCAAGTACCACCTTGCAGGCATCCCTCAACGTGATGCTAAGGAATGTCCTCATACAACAGAAGAAATAAAAAGACAAATGAATGCCATACTTTCAGCTGCAGAAGAAAAAATGAAAAGAGAGATGGCAAAAGCAGCAATGCAAGCAACCATTGCCTCTTCTCAAGGTGTTCCAGTTGAGTCAGATGATGATTATGATGTTACTCAGGAGATTCAGGAGATAGTGGGCTCTCTTCGTGGCCCACGTGTGCGAAGGTCAAGGCAACCCATTGGCACCTCAACCTCCATCCCTTCATCTTCCTCTAGTAGAGCACCAGGGGCAAGGGTAGCTACAGGACCTACACCGACACGGTTGGATAGTTTTTTTGTGCCTAGAAACACAACTGGTGCACAACCTTCCTTAGAGGCGACTGGATGGAATAGGGAGGTGCATGAGCAAGCAGACATTGCTTGTGCAGATTTTTGGTATTTTAACAATATTGCTTTCAATGTGGCGAGTTCTCCTTACTGGCACAATTTGGTCACCGCATTGACAGTTGCAGGAAAAGGCTACAAGGCGCCTTCTCGCACGGATTTGAGTGGGAGGTTAGTTTATGTTATTTAATTTATGTTTTTAAGTTTAATTTATGATGAATTTAAGCTATTTTTTTGTTTACAAATTAAAATTGTGTACTTAATTTCACTTTGTACTTGTAGGTTGCTTACTAATGCAACTGAAAGGGCAAGGGCAGCAGTAGAGGAGCAAAAAGAAAAATGGCAAAAATATGGCTGCTCTATTCTTTCTGATGGGTGGACGGATGGAAAAAACCGTACCATCATTAATTTTTTGGTTGCATGCAAAGAAGAGGTGGTGTTTTTAAAATCAGTTGATGCCTCCCACATTGTAAAAAGTGCAGAAAATTTGGCTAAGATGTTGGAGGGAGTTTGCATGGAGGTGGGGATTGCAAATGTTGTGCAAATCATAACTGATAATGCAGCAGCATATGTGGCAGCAGGAAGACTTCTCCAAGATAAACACCCCTCAATTTTTTGGACACCATGTGCAGCTCATGTCCTTGACCTTCTTTTGGAGGACATAGGAAAACTAGATTGGGTCACACCAATTGTAGAGGACGCGAGGAGAATCACTAAATATATCTACAATCACCCTTGGGTTCTTCGCTTGATGAGGGAGCACACCCATGGGAAAGAATTGGTGAGGCCAGGTGTCACAAGGTTTGCAACGATCTTCTTAACGTTGCAAAGCATTCTTGGTTCTTTGGCGGCTTTAAAACAAATGTTTGTGAGTAAATCATGGGATGACTCAACCTATTCAAAGAAGCCGGATGGAGATAACGTGTCAAGAATTGTGTTTGATGCTGAATTTGCAAAAAAGGCTGCAGACATTGTGAAGGTAACTTCAATTTCAAAACTTTGAATTTGAATTCAAATTGAATAAATTTTTTGATGTCTTTCATTGTAAATTTGAAACTCTAATCTTTTTGCATTTTTATATTGTAATTTGTAGCTTTCAGAGCCCTTGGTTAGAGTGCTCCGCTTGGTGGATGGGGATAAAATCCCAATGGGATATCTTTATGAGGCCATGGATAGGGCCAAGGAGGCTATAAAAAATTATTATAAAGGGGACAGCCTCAAATTTGATCCCATTTGGGAGATTATTGACAGGAGGTGGAACCATCAACTCCACCAACCCATCCATGCAGCAGGCTACTTCTTGAACCCTCATTTCTTCCATTCAAGCACCTACTCAGATCCTACTGGAGAGGTTATGGAGGGACTCATGAAGTGCATTCAGAGAATGTCACCTAACCTTGATGCAGGAGACCTTGTTGTTAATGAAATCCAAAGTTATAGAGAAAAAAGGGGTGAACTCTTCTCTTTAGAGCTAGCAAAGAGAGCAATACACAATCAACCACCAGGTATAAATTTTGAAATTTACAAGTTACAAATATTGATAATTTGATAAAATATGTTTTCAAATTTCAACTTTTGAGTTTTGACTTTCCTTTCTAAGTTTCTAGGTTCTCTTCTAACTCTTAATTTGTTTTTTGTAGATGTTTGGTGGTCAAATTGGGGTGGAAATACCCCACATCTCCAGCAATTTGCCCTCCGTGTCTTATCGCAGCCTTGTAGCTCTTCCAATTGTGAGCGCAATTGGAGCTTGTTTGAGGCCATCCACACAAAGAAAAGGAACAAACTAGCTCAGAAACGCCTGAATGACCTTGTGTATGTGCAATATAATCTTCGGCTGCGCAAAAAACAAGTTAAGGAGATATCAGATGATCCAATTGATTTGGATGAGATAGATCCATACAATGATTGGATAGGGCAAGATGAGCAACCTCCATTGTTTTCTGACAATGAGATTAATGACTTTGAGCGACAAGCAATGGAGGACGAGGGTGGATTTGCATTCTCATTGGATGACATTGAGGATGATCCTGAGGAGGAGTCATTGGCAGTGCCAGAGCCACCAGTAGTAGCCTCTGCATCCAAGATGGAGGTTGAGGAGCCACAACAAATGCCTACAACTACAGCCTCTCCCGTAGTGAGAACACTGAGAAGTACTAGACATGGGAAGAGGAAGATGTGAATTTGTAAAAGCTGAAATATATTAATGTTGTATTTACTTTCAGTTTTACAAAAACAATTTGCTATTTTCATTTTGTTTCAAACTATTAGTATACTATCAGCGTATTGAGCATTCCACATGTGGATGCGATTTTGTATCTAATTTTCTTTCAAATCAATCAAATATAACTAGACTCAGCTTGTTTCTTCTATGTTCTCATTTTATTGACTCATTGGATGCATCTTATCATTGAATTTTGCAAAAAAAAGTGATTTTAATGAAGTTTAAGCAATTTTTTAAGTTGCCGAGTTTTTTGCCGAGTTTTTTCCGAACTTTTGCCGAGTTTTTTCCGTACCATATTTTCCGGGCTTGGCGAGTTTTTGCATTTGGCGAGTTTTGCAACTATCGCGAGGAGTTATTCATTGCTGAGAAGTCCTATCAAACAATTTGATATTGGGTGAATGCTCTCATTTGAAGCATCCTCATCCAGCATATAGAGCCTTTCGTTTGCTTCAATCGAGATACCTCTTGAATGGCTTTGACCCCCTAGCAACAACATAGGAACCACCTTTGTGAAGGAGACGCACCAATCCTAGGTGTTGGCCAATCAGCTTATCGAGTTACGCCAGTACCTGCAGTCTTAGATTTCGTCATATCCAGATCTTCTCATTCCTGCAACTGGCACTATTTGTATTCCTGTGCGAAGATCATCTTGCACTTAGAGACTGGCAAGCAAACTACCCTCGCTGATCAGAACGAGAACTAAGATATCATCGCCCCTCGGTTATGCACGCTGCTCAATGATCGTACATCAAGGTCACTCCCATCTAATTCTGTAATCTGCCAAAGCGTGGGATGATCCATAGATGTGTCCCATCTCTCTTCGAAAACAATGTTTTAGAATGCCATTTGGTGCTAATAGCCATGACGGCTGTAAATCAGTCATGATTGTTATCCATGGACATCTGAGCCTAAATTGACTGCGATAATATTTGCCATACTTTGTGAATTAAATCTATACTGGTGCATCTTTGTGTTTGACATTAATCAGAACTGGGGGCAAATGTTTGCAATCCTTTTTCATTGTTGGTATAGAGTATCTTACATCATTGCTACACACATTCAGTTTCAGTGATTTTATTATTGCCTTCAATCAAAATCTTCTTTAACATAATCTGCTATCATGTGCAAATCAGTATTTGGTGTTTCTAGTCACTGTGTGCAAACTGTGCTTGGTAACTTATAGTGGTATCAGAGCCTAAATACTGCCAGCCTATGGATTTGTCTAGACAAATGCAAATCCACAATGGACACATGAAGGGAAGGGACCCATGGAAAAGAGACATGGGTTGGCAACCAAAGTTCTTGCCGAAGAAAGAAGAAACGAACCTAAAACAATAGCTCCTAGAGAAATATTGTAGCAGCCTTAGAACTCTTGAGATGTTCAATAAAGCACAACATGATGATCCCGTTCGAAGAGCCTTAGAGGATCAGCTACAAAGAGATGAGTGCAAGCTTGCCACCTATTGTTGTTATGTGCAAGAACTTGAAAATATTCACAGAAAATAGAAGGAAAGAAAAGGAAGAATTGATGAAGGAAAAATTGAAATCACAAGGAGACGAGAAGGAGCAAGAAAAGGAGGTCCAACAAAAAGAAGAGGCTTGGAGAGATCCCCAAACTGAAGCATGTAGGGAAGAATTCCAACCAAAAATAGAAGGTAAACAAGGGCTTGAAGGAATGTGCATTGAAGTGGTCCAAGTTCTGCCCCCCTATGATCAGCTACAGAGAGATAGATCTTGGCTATGAGAGGGAAGTGTTTTTTGGGACAACCAATGAGGACAAGCAAGAATTAACTATTGCACCTACTAATGGAGAACACATAAGTCTTCATGGCAACTGCAAGGTGGAAGGAAATGTTATTCCGGAGTTTTCCAAACCATTATTGATTGATCAATTCTGTGGAGGTATGAATGCCACTAATGTTCCATCGGGTGAGTCTAGCATTGATTGATCAATTCTGTGGAGGTAAGGAATCAATTTGCATTTTGGATAACTTGGATAGTGATGACACTCATACACATGAAAGCAATACATAAATTTTTTCATGCAGGGAACAAAGTGACTTTGATAAAGATGAGTTGAGGAATCACCTTATGATTGTGCATACACCCTCTAAACTAGCAATTGAAGAGGATCATGAATCTACTTGTGTGTTGATGCCCTACTCTTATGATGAATTCCTTCATTGTGCATGATGATGATGATGATGATGATGATGTTATCTTATGGGAAGAAGATGATTCTACTCACTACTATGATGACAATGCTTTGATTGAATTTGATGTTGACCTAGCCTCAAAACATGAGTTGTGTGAAAAGGATGTCACAGAGGTAGCTGATTTTGGGAAGCCTGCTTGTGAATATAAATAAAAAATGCTACATGGGGGTTTTCTGTCCCATAAGTCACACACATTGGAGAGGCAATTGAGGATGAGTGATAGTCAAATCATGGCAGCCCTAACTCACTTTGATGACATTCATAAGATGATGGCAGCTTTGTGTTAAGAGAGCCACATTGGTGTACATTTATCATCCGCCGTTACTTGAATAAAATGTCCAAAGACACTTTATCCTCTCTTGAACAAAGTCACCACGTATGCTAAGATTGCGAGAAGATCATATGGCGACTCCAAGGTTTCTTTCGTCAGGTCATGACATGTGGATAAGCTCAATGGGTGTTGTGATATGCTGGTAATAAACAAGGGGACTTACGCTGGGCTATTTTTTACAAGTTAGGGACTTAGGCAGTTTTATCATTAAAGGGGCTTCTTTGGGTAAGACTTCAATTTGGATCTCAAAAAAAAATGGCAAAAGATAAGGGTTCAGAGAAGCTATTCTACGCCTAAGAATTCAAGAGACAGTAAAGACTCAGTGAAAGGATAACTGCACTTTGTTTCGCCTCCCTTGGACAACTTACGCAAAGTGGGTGCAATCTTCAAGGGGTGTGATAATGATTTTACAGCCTCGAATGAGACTAAAGTTAAGCTTCCACAATTATGAGCTCAGGCTAACTTTACGCATCGAATGCAAATCATCCATTCGAAGAAAGTATGAGCAAGACTTCACCATTGAATCTATACGATCAATCTCTCATTCATTTAACCAAAACATTCAAAGCAAATTCTACTTAACTTAATTCTAACTTTAATCTATCTCTACTCTATGGTAGAAGAATATATGTAACCTCGCTTACTATTTGACAATAAAAGTTGTTCAAAGCAAATCATGCATAAGAGCTTTTACTATCGGAAATAGTCTCAATGCAACAATTTCATATATCATTTCCACTACCAATTTTACAAATGAGAGATCATCAATTTAAATAGTGTTTCAAGAATCAAATGAAGGGCCGAGATCAAAACAACTTCGACGGCCAAGATTATTACAACTCAACCCTAATTAGGGTTACCCAAAATAACATGGGTTATCAACTAGTAATCAATCAGTAAAGTGGCAGTTGCAGCTATTATCTAGGAGAGGCGTCCTTATCCTCATGAGCAGCATTGTGTTCGATGAACCTGGACACTACTGTGATGATCTCCTCCATTGTGACGGGTGGCAGTATGCTGATCCGGAATTCAAGTCCGTCCAAGTTCTCTGCACATTTGGCAAAGGTATTTGCCCAATCCGCTTCTTGCTTCCCAAAATCATTCCGGATGGCCGAAAGACTTGCCACTCTCGCAAAATCCTGTCTTAGAAGTGGTCCAGTAGTTGAGAAGAAGACCTCCTGAACCTTTCGTTTCAACTCCTCCAGCTGCATGTCTCTTTCTCGGATAATCTCATGATCAAACACCTCCGCAGCAGTCACACAAATTTTCTCTCGAATTTCTTTGACTTGCTTTTCGATTCCAAGTCCATCTGCCTTCACCTTCTCCAAAACTTCTTTTCGTATAGTCACTGCCCAAAACCAGTGATGAAAATCATATGCTGCTCCTGCAGCAATCACTTTTCTAGCAACCAACTCCTCTCTAGGAGTGCCTTTCAAGATCCTGAGGCGTGGAATAAGCCTCTCCTGCATATCTGGAACACATTCCCACGTTTCCGCCATATCAACGAGCCTGGAAAGAAAAGATGAGGTTTTCCCATAAGCGAGTGCCAGCTTCTCCATGAACAAGGCTGCTTCCGTTCCTTCGCTTGCCATCTAGTCTTGAGCTTCCTTGGCTGTCACCATCCCATACTCTACCTCCTTGGTCATCTCTTGTGAAGGATTGAGGAGAGGTGGAGCTACCGCATCACCCTGATCGAGTGGCTGAGTCAGATGCTGTATGTACTCCTTTAGGTGTTCAACTTCTTTTTTATACTCCTTTCTGGCCACTTCTTTTTCAAGTCTCGCTTTGATGGTCGAGACGGAATTATCTAATTCCTCCACTTCTTGGCCTTTTGTGGTTGGGCCAAGATCTACAGTGGTTATGGCGTAGTCTTGAGGAGTGAGCTCGTCTTGTGGCTTGTCCACTGTGGGTACTGCAATGTGCACGGAACGACTGCCTGTCTCGTCCCTCTGAATAGTAGAGAATTTCTTGGTAGGCTTCTTGATTGCAACCTGTTCCAACCTTGCCAAGAAATCTGCAGTATCATCTTCCTCTTGGGCTTCTGCAGGTGCCTGAATCTTCATTCTTTCCATCAGCCAATCTGGAATGGTTGGTTGCTCAATCCCATCCTGTACCGGAACATCCTCCTCATTTGGAGTATCCATGACTTCTCTGAGAGCGGAAATCATTCCCTCTTCGAAGTCATTGTTTCGGACTTCCATCTCATTGTCTGAACCTAATATTTCTGTGCCCGTAGGTGATGAGGGCTCCTCGTCATCTAGCTGAATAGGTTCAATATTTTCCTCCTGAACTGTAGGAGGTACAATCATTTTGACCAAGGACTCATCTATTGTAGCCACCAACTCGTCAATGTTTCGAGATGCTGTTGAATGAGATGGCTCTCCCTTATGTCTCTTCTGAACAGGTTCTGTACTTGGCGCTATTTCTTTCCTCTTCTCTTCAATCTCAGCCAGGCCCTGATGGGATGCACCAGCATTGGAGGAATACGATTCTGACTCGCTTAGTAAATCATACGTGAGCGTTATTCTTCTCTGCCTCATCTCTTGGACATGATGGTCAACCCACCATTGAGAGTACTTGACTATGGCCTCATTAACATTGCTAAGTCCGCATGCTTAGGTTCTGACCATCTCACGGGAGGAAGAGGTCGACTCTCCTCGAAACGTGGCTGGATATAGTTCCCATCATCTTGTAACTGATCAGGTACCCAGCAGAACTCAATTGCCCTCATGAAGTCTAATGGCATTCTGGACCATAATCTCCGTCTGACTTCATATTCATCAGTGGCATTTGCCCAGAAGTCTTCCAGTTCCACTCTATGCTTGTACCTCCTTCCATCTACTATCCGAATATGATGAAGTGGATCAAAGTTAACCCTGGACTTGTAGGTTGTGAAGGGGTACCATTGAATCTCCAACCTGGCACTCTCAGCTGCCTGTGCTGATGGACAAGACTCTAACATGTTCCCGATGAAAAATGGGAATGTGACAGATGCCTTCTTGGTGGGCCTCTGGATGTTCTGATATTCTTCTAACTGTCTCAGGACCTCGAGCAGGATCATCCGATTTGTTGGATAAATTGGCAACTTATAGGGATTTCCAATAAACCCCTGGATCTTGACATATGTGAATTTCGGGAACTGGATGAACCAAGATCCGTATTTACTGATTAGACTTTTCGCCTCATGACTCAGCCTCTGATGCACTCCTCCTTGAAGTGTTCTGGTAATATGCATTAGGAAGGCATCATGCACCCTTCTGAAATGAGACTTCTCCTTCAACTGGAGTTGTGGGTAGCAGTCGTAAGGCCTGAGTTCGTTCTCCCCGCTACCAACTTTGCCCTTGCAAATCAGTCCTGGATACTCATATGATTTGGCCAACAAGTAGACAATATACGAGCTCATGTGAAAAGACTTAGTCTCTTCTAGATTGATCAATTACTCGTGGAGATTGTCACTTATCATCTGTGACCAGTTGAACATCTTGACACCAGAAGTGATCTCATCTATGAAGTAATACATCCAGCTCTCGAAAAATGCACCCTACGGGTTGCCTGCTACTTTGTTCAGCATCAAGATGATGTCCCCAAAATCTTCTTTGAAGTTTGTCTGGCGAGGTCTCTTGGGCATCTTCTTTATTGATGGCTTAGGTTTGTCCAGCCATGCCTTGTTAACAGTTGTGGCGCATAAGTCTGGTTGGCTGTCATATAACTTCTTGGCTTCTTCCTTGGTCTTATAGACCGTCCGTGAATGTTCTGGGATGCCGAAGGTTTCTTGGATTTCCACCTCGCCTAAGTGTGCCAAGATTCTGCCATCAGGTGCGACGATCTGCCTCTTCTAAGCATCATAGTGGATAGCACATTCCACCATCAATTCTGCACAATCCATTGCCGGTGGGAATCCAGCTACCTGAAAAATCCCGTTTCTGACCATCCGCTTGGCTATTGGTGTTGGAAGTCCATTCTGTCCATATACTCTTCTTTTGAATTCATCGAAGTCGACATGTCCGAGATCGGTGTCTACGACATTCTTCCATTTTGAATTGATTTTAGTCTCCCGCTGGGCACCTTTGCTAGCGAACTTCATTTTTGCCATCTTTGATGATTCGCCCGCTGTGGTCATTAACCTGCAGTCAAAAATATTAACATTAATACGGAGACTTTTT
>VDFB02219396.1:0-10300 GCA_007258455.2 Sequoia sempervirens
TCTATTTTTGGTCAGACAACAATGAATTTTTTGAAATAGAAATGGGGAAAGGTTAGAAAATCGTACAGAGAATCTGACGGAATGCCTTGAGAAATAAATTTGGGCATTGAGGAGTAAATAACCTCATGCGCTAATAGTTGACGTGTGTCCTTTCCATCATCAGCGCCAACCTATCACTAATGGGAAGGGACATGGATTAACACGCTAAGGGTTTGACAAATTAATGAAGACGTCTTTTCAAGAGTACCTTGTGTCATCTCGGTATGCTCCATATGACGAAAAGCACGCCTTCTAACGTAATTAATAAAAGGAAGCAAAAGGCGGCGGAAGGAATGTACTAATTCCATTCTCGCAGATTTTTTGGCTTTCCCAAGGGATACGGATCTCCCATTCACACGAATTTCCCCAATGGCAGTATTTAATGAGCTATCAATAGTAGCAAACTCATAACTGCATGCAAAGTTTTGAAATTAATTGCACTCAAAAGCAAGTTAATTTTAGCAAGAAAAAGAAACAGTTTTTGTGACTAGAGAGTTTTTGTATCACTTTCGAGCAACCATGGTGGAAGTATCTACCTCTAGCAGGCAGGCCGAAGTAGCAAACAAAAGACCTGGTTATGTAGATATCTTTGGGAATTACTCATTTGCTAATGCCCCAGCCCTAGAAGAACGACCATTTGAACACATCAGGATGCTTCAAACTGACAATCACCTTCTAAAGGAGGCAGTTCAAGATATAACTGATAATGTTTATGACCCTCAGTTATCCACCAACCCTAAAAATCTTCGGGAAGGTGCTTTTCAAAGGATGCTAGGCCATGAGTCTGGAGAGGGTTTTGCATTTTGGCTTTGGAACAACGGCCTACCATAGTTTGTGTTACTTGAGGTTCATCCATGCCCAGAGCTGGTTGACGCATGGGAAAAAGGGTTTAACAAAAATACAAAAATTGTTCAAGGTCATAAGGTCAAGATCACCATTTTGGTCCAAGCTATACAGGACATGCTATGTATCCCTGTGGGTTGGGGTGTAGACCTTTTTAATGAAGAACAAATGGACGTCTTGGGGGAAGATATGTTCGGGAGAGCAAGTTTTTATGAAGATGAAACGAAGGAACGACCACAGAGAGGAAAAATTTGCTGGCCTCTATCACGAAGAAAATTCAAGAAGGATACACAGTCTGTATTCTCGATGTTGGCCTGGGTTTTTGGTCTCGACAATGATGAAGAGGTTAACCCTTTCTAGTCTACCCTAGGCCTTGCGCTCAAAAGAGAAAGAGTGCAGAGACGCTACAATTTTGCTATAGTGATGGCCGAAAATATGAAGTTGCAGTTGAGAAACTATAGTATGGAGTCCAAGTTCAGGTATTCTTCTGTCCTAGTCCATTTATTATTGCATCAAAATTTTGAGTGGCTAGGGAGAAATGTGCCAGTATCTACGATAGATGAGAGAGGTTATATCCAACCAATCTCTATGTGGACCCCCATGTTCTCAAGAACAGGAGATTACTATCAGTTTGCAGATTTTTTTTTTTAGACCAGTGGTGCAAGATTTATTGCCTCGCCCTTCAAACCATTTTTCTCAAGAAGTTATATAATGGATAGAACACCCACCTATCCCAATGGATTACTTCCTTGGCGAAGATTTTACCTTCGTCAGGTTTCATGGTTTCCCCAAGGAAGTTTTCTGACTCCCTAGATTTGTGACAAACAAAACTTTTGCGCTAGAGGCTTGCCAACAAGTATCCGTTGTCGATAGAATTTATGGTGCTGGAAGGAATAAAGCGAAGCTTTTCGATCTTCCCCTTATGATTGCAAAGAGCCAAGTGGTATTAAGCAAGCGGAAGGCTAAGGATGAGATCCATAATCATTTGGTTGCTCTAGGTTTGGTCCTCATTTGTGACAAGTGCAATTATAACCCGGATGGGTGTTTCAGCTTAAGGCACGAGTTCAAAGAGTATTTCCAAAGAAGGAGAAATCCTACCCAACAAAGAGCAGAAATATACATTGGCATGGACCAAATACCAAAAGGACGGCCAAGATGGCTAAGTTTTTATGAGCCCCAGGCACAATACCAAAGGAATCTCCTAATGAGCAAATCTTTTAGTGCATAGTTGAGATGAAAGGGATGGTCGAAAAGAAAGAAGGCAAATTTTTGGAGGTTCCGATAGGAAATGAGGAATCTGAGCGCTTTGTTCGGCAGCTTCCAGCTCGATGAAGAGTTTGAGGACACATATGATAGGGAAGCTGATTCTGACAATAGCAATCTTGAGACAAGCCATGAAATTGAAGAGAAACAAGTTCCACTCCTGATTCCTAGACCTTGCGAACCCGACAACTGAAGAAATTTGGGACTAGGAGGCCTACAGGCTCCATCCACATCCTAAGCCCGAAGTAAAGGAAAAGAGGCCCGACAATCTCCAAAAGGATCCTCAGCAGCCGTCGATGCCCGCTTATCGAAGGACTTCTTAGGAAGGAGATCGGAACATGATGACTCTAATCGGGTGAAGCGGAGGAAGATCCATGACTCAAGTACCCCTAGTATGTTGATCCGTCGGGAGGAAGAAGTGGAGTCCATCTTGCAAAATGTTTCATCAGCTCTGGCTTAGGTTAGTTTCGCTCCTCCTCTTCTTCCTATTTCTGCATCTCTAGTATAACCCCAGCCCCTTCCTGTTGAAAGTGATTCCCCATTTTCGGTTCCTAAATTAGTAGTGATAAATGCAACCCCTACCATTGAAAATGAACCTGTTGAAACTTTTCCACGCACTAAGAAGGTGCTATCCACCATGGCTACTATTGTGCCATTAGTTGCTTCATCTGAAGTCCCCATTAAGATCACCAAAACTACCGCTTTTCCCATTCCCCTTAGCCCGTCTACTTCCAGGAAGGCACCCCTCCATTATCCTTTTTTCATTTTTTCCCTGTTTGTTTCTTCCCCTGCTCCTTTTGGCGTTCCCTCTTTTTCTATGATCATGCTGCCATTTGCGTCTCCTCATGCACATGCATCCAAAGTTCCCCCTACTGTCACCTTGTTTGGACTACCCCCTAGTGCTCCCATTGCAGCTTAGAGTGTTGATGTCCCTCTAACTCTTCAGGGTCATTTTGACGCCACCAAATAGGCTCGAAAGACCAAAAAGTTGAAAATGTTGTCGAAGAGTGCCAAAAGGCCTACCACCAAGAGAATTGAAGCTTATTTTAATGAAGAGCGGAACTCCTTGCTTATCACCACAATGAAGCCTCTAGTTTCCAAGTCTGAAGGACAAATGCAAATGGAGGACTATGACATTCATGCCATGGGTCTGGATCTGAGTGAAACTCGCCCGTGCGATAAGATGGTCCTAGCCAAATCCACACAAAAAGTAGTATATGTTGATTATGAACGACTGGACAGACAATTAAGGAAGCACGCGACTGAGTTGGAAAATGTGAAAGGGAAGGTGAGCAAGCTACAGAATGAGGCCCAAGCCAAAGATGCTGAAATGATCCATGTAAAACAAATTCAGGGCCAACAAGGAGACATGTCCAAGTTGCTTAAGGATACCCGAAATGAATAGGTTCAACTTCGTGCTGAAAATCAAAAATTAAAGAGAGATTTAGTTGATGTCGGATACCAAAATATCAACAATCTACGGAGAGTCCAGATTAAGGCGGAAGAATCAAGACAAGAAATCGAAAGACTAAGCTTTGAATTAGCAAATTATCTCCAAGAAAAGGGTCAAATAGAAGAAGATACCAGAGTAAGAGAGGTTCATTAGAACCAGAAGTTAACTGTTGCAAGAAGGTCTGGATATTTATCCGTGATGAGAAGATTAGTGGCTATGCATTGGGAGCAGATAGTGGCTTGTGTGTGTATTGGACCCCGCATTATAGTTCTTAAGGGACGTACGGGAGCTAAGTGCCAAAGTTGGTCCGATGGCTGACCATTTTATGCAGACATGTTCACCCCAGGTGGTAGACTCTCAAAGTTTTATTTCCAAATTAAGTGTTTCCATCGATCAAGTCCTTAGAAGAGCGGGAATTCTTGATCGTAGGGTCGCCTCCATCAAAGCCAATGAGACTATCAATTGCCACCTGGTTGCAAAAAAATGCAGGAATCATCAGATGATTTTGAACAAAAGAGTCGCTGAGATCAAAAAAGATTTCGCCATCCTGGTTGGTTTCGGGTTGCCTCCCCTTCTCTCCCCAAACGAAGATGCACTAAGAATGGAGAAAATCAATGAGGCAATCCGACATAAGATTTAGACTACTGTTGAACTCCCAGGATCGAGTGCTACACCCACAGTGGATGATTTTGAGTGCAAAATTCATGCTCTTTCTCGGCTCTATTATCACCTATGTGCAGTCTCTTGCAGATGGGGTGTCATCTCTTTCAAGGAAATTTTTGATCTCGAACAAGCATACAGACAAATCTGAACCTTCATTTTACCAACCAATGCAAATTGGGAGGCCCAGAGAGCTACTTTCATCAAACTCCAGGAGTAGCCAGAGGCCTAGGTTTGAATCTCTGCAGAAGCGAAGAACCCTGTGAGTCGCCAAAACTGTAAAGGTTTTCTTTTAACCTCAGTCGTTTACTTTTTTGGGTTTGCATAGACGTCTTCGATGTCAGCTACACCTGCGCTCAAATAAAACATCGAAAAGGTGTGCAATGCGCCATGTGGTCGCTGCACAACTTTTCCCTTTTGTTTTCCTTTCAGGAGGAATCTTAGGACACATGTTTGTTGGTCAGCCTTTTCCCTGGGAGCTATATTTGCAAGTTTGGGAGTTTTTGTCATGCTGACATGTCATCCTCTTAACACGAGTTATCCACATCACTTATAAAGATATCTAGTTGGGTCGTTTGTTTGAGCTAGCTATTTTTTCTTTTCCCCTCTTGGTTTTTGGGACAAAATTCTTTGAGTCGGCACCTCACAATAATGAGATCAATCAATTGTGTCTATTGCCAGGCAGTTACTTTTAGGATATGATCATATTTTAGGTCTTATCTTTGCTTAAATATTTTGAGAACATTAATGCGGTAGTTGAGGAGTCAATGCAAAGATCTTTTGCGGCCTAACTAAGCTTTTGGGATCATATCATATGCTATCAACTGTCAACACTTGGCAGTCATTACTTCTGGATTAAGGCGGTGTTTTTTTTCTTCATTGACTATAAAACGAGGGTGATTTTTTAAGAAAAAAAAGATTTTGATGAAGGATTTTTTCAGAAGAGGAATTTTCCAAGAGGAAGTTGTTTTCTCCGAAAAGAGGAATTGCTTTTCTTTTAAATTTTATTAGAGTTTATGAACTATATTTCAGAAAGCAAGTTATAGAACTACTTTATTCTAGAAAATTATATCAATTAAGGTTTAAACTATTGTCGGATTGACATCTGACCTTTGTTTCAAAGTTCAGTTTCAATTAAAAGCACAAACTATTAAGGGGAATGTTTGAGACTATGCCTGTATGGACTTTTTCAAGTTTTCTTTCTTTATACTATCATTTTGAATGAAACACTGTGTCCTGTAAGCTATATTCTGATAGTTTAAATAGCGGATTTCTATGCTTTATGCTTGTACTGTGAAATAGCATTTTGGGAAAATCGGACTATGTCATTGGACTTTTCCGCTATCTTTGAAGTTGTTATTTTTTTGTGCTATGTTGTATTAGGAGATAGGGTTCTTATAATTTTTGAAATATTATTCTTTTGCTCTAAGGACTTTTTATGTTTGATCGGACCTCAATGAACATTGCCTGTGGAAAGATTTAAAAGTTTGCACTATGCTTGAAGTTAGCCTTTTTTGTTAGTTCTCTTTCCAACAATGAGGGGTTGTGGCATTTTTTGTCCTCTATATCAATCATAGGAATATTTTGAGTTTGAAATGTTGTAGAAGCTTTGGCGTATCTCCTTTCATGTTTTACATTTACATTTCTTTTTCTCCCTTATCTCAAAACCCCAAAAGAAGAGTCAACTTTCTATAAAAAATCCGAAGGTATTTAGTGAGACACAATTTTTCCCCCACTCACTGAATTTCCCATAAGACTGTCGAAGAGGTGCAAGCATTGATGATCAACAAATTCCATTAAATAAAGCATCAAGTTTCATAAGGCTATGTGTCCTTACTAGAAAGGAAGCTTTACCCTTCTTCTTCTTCTTTACTTCTGATGACATTTTTCCTTTACCAGATTCTTCCTTCTTCTCCCTCATTTGTATTTGTTGATGGGTGTTTTTGCACTTCTCAACATAGGCAATGCACAAGTGTAATGCCTCTCTTGAAATGTAAAAATTTGCAACTAAGTTGTAGATAATCACCCCAAGGTCTCACAGGTGTCAGGTCATGACAATGCTTGGAATAATTTAGTTGGTTGATGTGATTTTTTGGTAATCACAGCGTGGCCTTTATGGTTTACAAAGCATGGGAATTTGGGTCTGCGAATGGAGTTTCAAGGGTGTTGGAAATGACTGAATAGTGGCTTTCCACTCAAAACAACAAGCTGAAACTCACCTCAATCACCAAGTTTGACATTGTTGTGGTGCTTGGAATCCTATTCTAACAAGGGTTCAAAAGAAAGAGCAAAAGAGAAAGGGTTGAGAGAAGCTATTCTAAATCTAAGATATGAATGAACATAAACGATGGAGGATGCTATAGTAGACAGACTCCCATAAACTAAGTTTTTCTTGACCAAGAGAAGCCTACAACTACACAAAACTAGTACAATCTCCTAAGGTTTGCAGATTTTTAGATTGTGCATTCACCTCATGAACATACAATTGAAGTTAGTTGCAACAATGTTAAATAGCTCAGAAAATCTTTGCAGAGTGATTCATCATCAACAAATCACAAAAGGCATGAGCTTGGAAGTTCATCAAATACTGTAACAACATTCACCATTAAAGCCATTCAAGAAACTACAACTAAAATAAAAACTAACATGGAGGTTGAATCATGCATGCAAAATGAGCAAGCTCAAAGAAAACACCCAAAATAATGCAATGCTTCCTTTTATTGCTGCAAAATTCCCTTTACACCAATTCACCACACTTACAAATGGGGAGAAAGCCCCTATTTATAGTTTTCAAAATCCCAAATGAGTGGCCAGGATTAATTTACAATGAATGGCTCAGATTCAATACAATTTAGGGTTTTACCTACCCCCAATATTTCACAATTTAAAATAGGCTATTTTGTATTTTTCTCTATTTTGTCTTGTAGCCTACTTTGTCTTTTATCCAAGTTATAGCATTTTTGTCTTCTAGCTGCCTTTTGTGTTGTGGTTGAAAACAATTAACATCTGCCTTTTGTCTGGTATGTTTGCAACATTTCTTCATCGAATCTTGTTGCAGATTTGTGTCACTAAGAAGTAGATATGCTGCTCTTGATTATGGTAAACATGTCCTTAATGATCATAACCATTGGGTGAAAGGATAAAACAACTCCCTCTTGTTTCTGACTTTGGTAGACAACCTTCTGATTTCTTGGTACTGACTTCCTTTGGCATGCAGTCATATGTTGGTCAGTCCTCCTCTAATGCTAGTTTTGTTGATGTGTGCTAGGAGGAGAGGCAAGCACAAAATGAATGATGACTGCACTAATGTGTTCTTTCCCTATTCGAGCATGTTTGATTTGAAGTACATGGTTTCCAATACGCCTTGTGTGAAAGTGTCCTCATTGTAGCTTCGTCTCCTTGAGGAGCCCCTTCATCTTCTTATTTGACATCACCTCTTTGGCTTGGTGACTTAGAATTAGTATCCCGCCTCGAGTACAATTCCCTATGCACTGTCAAGCGGCAACACCTTTGTCTCCTTGTTCCAATAGTAAGATCCTCCCTTCGATTTAAGCAAATAAAACTCCTGCATGCAACGTGAAAATAATCAAATGGGGATCCATCAAATCATTAATCATTAAAACCATAAATCCCATTATATTAAAAGGAGGTCCTAATTAAATGACACCCAAATCAAATTTTTCCTTTGTAAGACCATTAGTTACTTCTCCTGGAGGAGCAACCTATACATATTTGATGCATAATAATAAATTGATACCATGGAGGTTCTAATAATACCATTGTTTATGATAATAGACATTGTGAGATTTCGCCCCTATAATCAATCCTTATAGAAAGAGGATTAGGATATCCTCTTTCTAAATGGCCCCTTATCTTATCGCACCATTTTTTTTACTCAAGCGAACTCCCTAAATGAACCAACCTCATAAACCTCAAACTTATGAGCCTTGATTAATACACATCGTACGTTGGAGATGGGACACGTGAAAGTCCAAGATGAAATAACGTAGCGATGCGGGCTCCTATAGTGTCATGCAATCCGATATCAATTGATTAATATGTGACATTCCCATTATTTCAACTTTGAACACCCTAAATAATTTAACAAGACTGATATCCCGGCCCTACCAAAAGAAGAAACAACCTAAAATCACAAATAAATGACCGTTGTGAGTGGCGAAGCCAACTTAAAAGCAAGTTTCACCCGCAAGTGAGAATGGAAGATGTCATCGTCGTTCGTGGAGGATAAGAGTGCGAGTGTCGGGCTCATCATTGCCGCACAAAATTGCATCAAGGAAGCAGAGGTCCACAAGCAATGTTTCGTCGGCATGAGAAAACCAAGAACTCATAGATGAGAAGCTCACACAATCAATATTCATATGAATACTATATTTAGAGTTTGGGCACTGCTTTAATTGCACCATTCTGAGAGCCATCCACATTCATCTAATTGTTTGAGAGTGATGCCTAGCACAATCCTTGTTTAGGCCCTTTAAAACGGATGTCTATGCTAGATTTTGGAACATGGCAATGAAGTACCTATAAATAGGACTCTCATAGTGTGTGTATGTTCAGGCCGTTAAAAATGTAAAGGCTTCTAAGCGAAGAAACTCATTTAGTTTGTAATATCTTTATCATATTTAATCCTTGTTGCCTATGTGATAAATAGTTAATTCCTAACAAGGGACCACCCCTGACGTTGATTCTGACATGATTGGAAGCAAGAGTTCCCATAATACAACTGCTCCTGATAATTCTTGAAGCCATTATACACTTCTGCCGAGGATGCCATCAGTCTTTTAGATAGTCTTGGAATCAACATGCTATGCAGATTCTACAAATTCGCCATAACAATTAAAAATTTATAGCATAACGTTCGATGGTCGTTTGAATTTGGTTGTAAAATCATTTAACCTCCATGAAAAGAATGGCGAATACTGAAATGTGGACACTCCCCATCAAGCATCGTGCAAAAGTGGGGTTGTGGGCAGGCCATCCATGAAAGACGTGCAAGGGTGAGGATGCAGGTGGCCGAGGTGAAATTGTCATAAAGAACGACAATGAGGGGCGTGACACCTGCAACTATTATTCCCTCAAACAACGTGTCGTTAACCCAAACGAGCTCGCCCTTTACTACTGTGGAGAAATAAATAGACACAACGTTTGTTGTGCCTTCTTAAGTCTGGTGCCCAATTTTCACCTATGGGCTCAATCAGGCAGGACAAATTGTGTTTCAGATGTTCAAGGAGGCCAGATGGGACATTTGCATCGAGGATAAAATTATACATTTGATGCTAGGTCATAGGGAACTCAGTTGGAAAGCCTGCCTTGGTCAAGTTTGGCATGAAAGTCCTCTAAGGACAGAGTCACTAAGACCTTCCAAGTGTCTCACCGACTAGAGGGGGGCCTTGAATGGAGGCATCATCACCATGAGGTATGGCCGATAGGAAGGTGTCTCGGCAAAAGAAAATAGATTCGCCATAAGGTCTCGGTGAATGAAGCTTGTCTCCTACGAAATGTTTAGAGTGCTCACCCAAGATAAAGGGATCGTAAAGGTCTTTCTAACCCAAAGTGTCTAGCCGATGAAGTAGCGGCGATTATGAGATGGTGGCCTCGGCGTGAGGAGTCTCATTTGACCCTACTTGATGTCTCCCGTGAAGAGTAAAGTAAAGCTCATAAGCGAAGATAAAGGAGCGGCGAGGTCGGCCCGGCGGGCCAATGTCTTACCCGACAACAAAGGGTGTTGCCAAGAGGGATTCATATCAGCATAAAGTCACGGCGACCAAGGTCTCACGAGGATTGTGGCTTCGGTATAAGGAGTGAAGACCAGTGAGATGTCCCGACGACCGGTAGGTCTCCCCGACATGAAAGGGGGCTCTCCAAGAGTTGAAGCCATCGCCATGAGGTTCCAGTGACCAAGTAATGTCCCCCCGAAAGCCAGGGGTTTCGCCCAAGAAAGGTTAAGTCATCGTGATGTCTCACCGATGGCTTAGTGTCTCACCAAAAGATAAAGGAGGCGGAGCATAACGAAAGAATGAAGAC
>VDFB02219397.1:0-25082 GCA_007258455.2 Sequoia sempervirens
TTTAATGGGAAAGATAAGCCAAGTTATTGAGTAGTGCGGTTTAGGAATGATAGGTGATGGATACTTGGGGAAGAGGAAACCCACAACCCCAACTCCAACAAAATGATAAGTGAAAACAAGTCAAGAGTCAAGGATTAAGGATGAACTAAATGAGGTATTCAAGGAAGGGAAACTCCAACTTACCAATCTAAAACATAATTATGTTTTTGACAATAAGACTCTGATGATGAGATGGAGATGAAAGTTGTACAAGAGGAAGGGTAATCCTAACATCTTGGCTAAAAATAAAGGATTTAACAAATTTAGTGCAAATGATCAAGGATGAAGTGGAAGTAGTATTGGTGGATGAAGAAGTTTGATGCCTTGGAAATAAAAATATTTTGAGGATATTAGTATATGGGTGAAATAAATTTCATCAAAGGAAACCTTAAAAATTTGCAACTTTGAAAAAATAAAAGAGAACACTCAAAAAACACCCCAAACTTAGAATTTTCATAAACTTGAGAAGAATTTTGGCTTTAATAGCACACAAAGATGCTCATGCTTAGGAAAAAAATAGAAATGAAGGCCTATACAAACACTTATATTGGTCATAAATAGGGGAAAAAGGACCTAAGTGAACGAGCTAAGATGGACTAAAAAAAATGATACTAAAATATTGAGTCTCAAATATGCTTTGTCTAGGGACATGAGCCACTTGCTAGCATAGTGAGAATCTAGCATGTACTATGAGTTGTAGACCAAAAATGGTGAACAAAAATGAGACTAATATCACACTTCATCATGACAAACCAATGCTAATGATTGCACAAAGACACACAACAAGGTATTTACAAAAAAATAATAATAAAAGATAACAAAATAGTATGTAAAACTTTAACTTAACATTATTCACATGAAATAATGCTTGAATTGGTGACCATGAATGGGAAACTCCATCAAAATTCCTATTAAATCTTTCAAATGGTAAAATTTTCCTCCATTTGCAAATTCATATGGCCCAAGCCATAGTGAAATAAAAATTTCATGTTTTCCTTTGTCCTTGGATATTACATTCCACACGAGGACCAAATCTCCAACTTGGAAGTCCTTCTAAAGTGTCTTCAACAACACCAACAAATGTTAAACAATGATGATTTGGTAGTATTATGAGTAGCCAACCACTCAAATAGTTATGAGGAAGTAGCTTATTTGACTCCAATTTAGAGGTCACTTGATTTGATGTTGGATAACTTCTTAGGAAGTAATTTGGTGGAAAAGCTTAATAAGTGGTGTGGTAAAAAAAAATAGAGGCAAAGAAACTCTAGATGGAAGATCATGATACAATTGGAGTTAGAATGTAATGGACTATGGAGAGTCTCCCCTCTCATCACAACGTGAGGCTAATGGAGGCTTAGGCTTGGTTTTTCACTTTTTTCGATTACATGTTTAGGATTTTTATGTATCTTGTAGCTTTTGTATTCTTTTATTCAACAACATCTCTTATTTGAAGTCATGTTTTTTAAGAATTCATGATCATGGTTCGGTGCTATTATATGGTAAGAGGATGCCATCTTGTATAGTTGTATTATATAATATTGTCTCTCTTTAGTATGGGTAAAGGCTCTAATAGACCCCTCACAAATTAATCTATAAAAAGAAATTCAATCCTATTTCATATAATATAGACTTGGATCTAGTTCCAAGAAAATTGAAGATTTGAATCAAGATAAATTATTTAGTAGTTGTGCACCTTAGCTTTGCACCTTCCAAACATATGCATGACAATTTTGAATGACTTAAATTTTATAACAACTTGGCAAATTCACTTTTAAATCGTAGGTTACAAGTCTACACCATCAAATATGATATCATATTAGCATGCTTTTGCTAAAGTATCATAAAATACAAAGAAAAAAAAGTCCAATATTCTACATCAGTTCATAGTTTTTTTAGTGCACTTCATATGACATCACATGATTTATTGTTTTTTAGATGTGACTTCTTTTAAAAAGATCTAATTAATATTAAAAGTTTGAAGTTACAATTGATAATATTACCGCATGACGCTAAACCACTAAATACTTTCTACTAAAACTATTAACACACATTAATACTAAATAATAACATTTACTTGTTGGTACGCTATTAAATAATTATTAAGTTATATTTGAGAATGTCCGAATATACCGTGAAAAAGACATGCAAAGGTAACCCCCATGTTTGCCTTTATGTCAACATACGTCTTCTTAATTATAATATGAAAGCGAATTCTTCACCCACATAAATAATAATGTGGTGGTAAATACAGTTACGATCACCCCTATCTACTGATTTTTTGTTTAGATTTGGTTTTTTGGTCCTAGCCGGTCAACCTCTTGGCCCTCCTAGCCAACTACCTCCCGTGGACAGCAAGATAGCCTGTTTTTCCAGCTTTCTTATTTCACCTAAGCAAAGGCCTACTCTTGATAGAAAGTGAGGAGACGAAGAGTCCACATGATATGGACCTCAAACGGGGGAATCAAGAACCCCCCTTTCTATTGCTTACATGGATTAAATAAATTAAATTGTATAGGTATTTAGTTTTGATTATGATAAAAAAAAGTTTTGTTAAAGTATGAAGAATGGATTTGCTAAGATCTTCAAATTTGTTTTGTCGTTGTTTTAGAAAGTTGATTATACAGTAGTAGAGAATAGATCTACAAAGAGTATGGATTTGATTTGGTGTGTGGAAGATATCTTGTAGTTTATAGAATGGTTCAGTGTTTTGTAGACTGTTAAATTTCGCTTATCTCAATTCATGGTGTATAAACGTTTGTAAGAATTGGAAGTGCTTACAAAAATATTTTAGGAATCTACTCAATTGCAAGGGTCGTGTTCTTATAAATAAAAGCCTTGGTAGTTTGGCCTTATAACTATGAGTCCTTATAACTATGAGTAGAAGTTTGAAGTTTGTAAAGTAAAATATAGATATATTTAATTAATTCCTTAGGTTCTTTCTACATGAATTATGCATGTCTTTAAATGGAATAACCAAGCCCACAAATATTAAAAATGTGTGCTAGGTTGGTATGCATTGACTAATGAAAAGTTTAGTAAGTCGAGAAGTTTAAAATTAGAAATTTAAAAGTTTCGAGATCAAATCCATGACTACAAAATTAATCTAGCATGATGAAGAATACATTTAGGGATGAGGAATGAAATTAGGGGAATTCTTGATGAAGGGATCATGATTTGTGATGTGAGCTAAATTTATGCAAGAGTATGCCATGTATAGGTTGATTGTTGCATTTACGATACTCTAATCAAAGTGAACCCAAAATATAAGGGAAGAGGAAATAGGTATGCAATTTTCACCATTATATTTTGTGTCCACTTTGATGTGCATGAGAAGTACTAGGTAGATGTATGTTCAAGTAACCAAATAGTCAACAAGTAAAAGTAAATATTTTTCAAACAATAACAAAGGATATTGATCCATATAAAGTAAAGGGTCTTTCTTCAATTATTTTTACAAATGAGTACTCCATTTAAATCTACAAAATAAATACAATATGCAATGATTCCAACATCTATTAGACAATTTAAGATAATCATGAATTGCAACTTGCTTGAGAAGCTAATATCTTTGAAAAAGTAAAAATATCTAGAAGAGAAAGGTTATAGATTCAATTTGTTATGGAAATTGATAAAAAGATCCAATTATGTAGATCATAGTTTGACTCTACTAATACCTCAATAAAAGTGATAAGAACCACACATATAATAATGAAAATAATATAATGCAAAATATAGATCTCACACAACACGAGATGTTTGTGGGTCAATATGCCCTAATATCCAATATATGCCCAAATAGAGTAAACCCTTGAGGTAGGGTAACACCATACAATAATCCTTATGGAAGAAGCAACTCCACACTATATCTCCAAGAGATCCCAAATACTCGATACCATACTTAACACCCATCTTACAATGATAATCACCTCCTTTATATATACCTCCTAATAATTAATCATATAGCCTACTCAACTCTTGATACAATTAATTACACAAGTTATTCACATGAATCATATAACTAACTTAAGGGTTATGTACCATATGTCGGCATCACCATCCATCTAAATACTATAATATCATATCCCTAGGTACATAAAATGCCATCCCTCCTTGAGATGTTTTGTCCTCAAAACATGAGAAGAAGCTAAATATTATGACTATCGTAACTTATTACAAATATGATTTCATGACCAATCATCTAGTCATCCATAGTTGTTCCTTGTTCCTTTTTCTTGATATTCCTTAAAGATCCCATCCTTGATTTAGACTCTTTTGTACCCTTTTGATTGCATTCCTTATCATAGTAAGTCTTCATTTGCTTCCATGAGTAGTCATTACTTCCATGATACCATTGATTGTTATAATTGTTTCTTTGATTCCATGTAGGTTCATTGTAATTTCCTTGTCAATTCAATATACTATCATGTATCCATGATGGTTTCCTCCATGATTCATGTCTCTCACAATGATGTTGATTTCTATATATTACACCCTTTGTTGTCATTGGAAACTTCTTTGATTCTTCACCATTTCTTGCCACTTGTTTTAGTGATTCCTTAGTAGAATTATTTCTCTTCATTTTTCTCAACATCTTGATCCTCTTGTTTTTCCTTTATTTCATTGTTACAATCTTCATTCATGACATTTCTTTTGACTTCTTTATGTGTAATATCCTATAATGTAATTTTTTTCCTTCTATACCAAAGCTTCATGAACTTCTAGTTGCACATTTATATTTATTGTTCCCAAAGATTCTAACCAAGGATAACCAAGAAAAATATCCAACCCATCCATATCCAAAGCATGAAAGTTTGAATGCAAAACAAACTTATCCATATAGAGCTTTAAATCTTCAAAATTTTGAATATCCATACCTAGTATTTGATTGTCCTTGATGTTAAATTTTCTTGTACATGTAGCTTCTTGGCTAATTCATTATCGATGAAGTTATACTTACTATTAGGGTTTATAGGGACAATAAACTTTTTCCTTTTGAATACACCCATGAAATTGAAGGATTGAATTTTCCTTCCTTGGAGCTAAAGTGCATGTATCAATATCATCTCCTTGATCTTTTAAGTTTTCTCCTTTTTCTACTCCATCTTCTTTTTCTTCTTCCTCCTCATCTTCTTCATTTTCTTCCTCTTCATCTTCCCTTTCTTCTATATTTTCTTCCTCCTCTTCTTCCTTTTCTTTATTTGCTTCATCCTCTTCTTTTTCATTTTCTTCCCCCTCTTCTTTATTTTCTTCCTCATATTCTTTATTTTCTTCCTCATCAAGTCTTCCTATTCTTCTTTAGTTTCTTCATCCTCTTCTTCCTCTTCTTCTTTTGGATTCCATCTATATAAGAAATCTTGTTCTAGTTCATCCAAGGAAGAAATATCCTCATCTAGTGGTTCATACCATTGTCTAGCTTCACCTCTTAAACAATAATGAAAGTATATTTTCCATACAAAATATTTTCCATGAGATATTTATATTTGTACCACCATTCTAATGTATCTCCACTTCCATTAAAATTAATAAACTCCATTGAAACTAGTGATTAAGAAAAAATGATTTCAATAGATAACCCTTCTATCAAATTCAATTGACCCAACTTTGAAACACAAAATATACAGTAAATTCAGCCTCAAATTAAAAAATGAAATTAATAGACCCTGAATGAATTTTGATGCCCTTTTAAGAAATGTAAAATTTTCATAAAAATACCTTGATTTGTAGCCTAGAAGGTGAATTTATGAAATATCATAAAATTGGAATAAAATTACAAAATATTAATGATAAAAACCAAATTTTTGGACTGTAGCTTCCTTATATTATCCTTCAACTTCAATAAAAAAATTGCTTAAAAATTAGCATCCATTAGAAAATTATAGGTGAATCTTAAAAAACAAGGGGTTTCATCCACTTTTACCCAAATCAATGCTCTGATACCACTTAATAAAAAACACGCTTATAATAATATAAATGACATAATACAAAATATAGATCTCACACAACACAAGAGATGTTTGTGAGTCAATATTCTCTAATATCCAATATATGTCGAGATAGAGTAAACCCTTGAGTAGGGTAACACCATACAATACTCCTTATGAAAGAAGCCACTCCATGCTATATCTCCATGAGATCCCAAATACAATATCATACTTCACACCTATATTACAATGATAATAACCTCCTTTATATATACCTCCTAATAATACAATGGAGGGATAGTCTTAATGAAGGCCTAGTCAACTCTTGATATAATTAATTACATAAGTTATTCACAATAGTCATATAACTAACTTAAGGGATGTGTGCCATATGTCAGCATCACCGTCCATATAAATATATTATAATATAATATCCCTAAGTACATAATAGAAAAGAACCTTATTAAATAAAGAAAAAATCTAAAAAAGCTCCATTTAGATATGAATGAGGTATCAAAGGTCTTCATCTAAATATAGAATGGATTTACTTTTGTAGATTTAGTTTGATAAAAAGTCTCTATTTGAATATAAAATGGAGCTTTGTTTGCTAAAAAAAATTAATCATAACTATCATGGTTATATTAATGAAATTAAACTCATGAAATGTTTTAGTGATAATATATGCTTCCTTTAATTTGTTGCATACATAAGATACATGGAGTTGGAGGAAAGAGAAAATCAATAAGCATGGTACTTAAGGCATGGAATATACCAAAAGACATTAAATCATATGATAATCATGTAGTCACAAAAGATACACATAACCATCAACCTACATATGCTAAATTTTACCCCCTATATAGGCAAACAATAAGATAAGGATAACCATAAACTCTAGGTAAGGAACATACAAGCACATCAAGCAAGTAGTAAATCTTCCCTTCCCCTTTCCCAAATTCAATTAGAGTTTGAGGTTCCAAATGGACTTTGGAATTTTCATGTTTTTGGTCCTAGGGTCTATTTCCATCCTTCAGTCCCACTCCACCTATCGAATTAATGGAAATTTTTCTCTTCCACATGCAAGAATGCTTTTATTCATTTTTGAGTTGTCAATTAAGTTATTATGTAAATAAAAAACTCAACCCCCCTTGAAAATTTCCTATACAACATCTCAAACCATTTGGATTTTGCATTTGGAATGAGGAGGATCAATCCCTTTGTGCTCAGACCGAGGTTGGTGACCTTGCATCATCATTTTCTAGGTTGGTCATTTGGCTCCTCCTATTTTTCTCCTTTGTTGCTTTACTACTAATTGGTTTACATATTTTTGTTTTTTGGTTAATTTATTTGTTATTTGTTGTTGTTTTTGAGATTTTATTGGTCTTCCTAGGTGTTAGTTCATTCCCTTATTTTGGATTGTGCCCTAGTTTTTATTTTGTGCCCTAGGTGGTAGGGTTTTGTCATGCATATGACTCTTTGGATCTTGAACCTCCTTTTGTCCTTTAACCCTTGTCATTCCAATGTTTTAGAATTTTGAAACCTTGGAATTTTGTTTTGCGAATAGATTTAGGGTTACAAAAAATTAAATGGCCATTCAATATTTCAGATCCTATTTGGACCTATTGAAAAATCAAAAGTCCCTAATCCATTCTTGATTCTGACCTCTAATAGATGATAAAGAGCTTCTTTGGTTTTGAAGTCTTCTCAATATTTTCAGTCCCGATCGAGATTCCTATCATTGTTCCATTAGGTTTCAAATCCCGGTGGACCTTTTTTAAAAATTTCCAATATCGAGTATCCATTTTTGAGTCTGTTGTATGCTTCCAAATGTCCTTGCAAGATTTTTTTTCCATATTGGTGTTTCCAATTGATTACCTGATTATCTCTATAAAGAAGCTATATTTAATGTTCAAGACTCTTAGATTAGTAGCTAACAAATAGGAGACCAAAATATTATTCTCCTCTGTACTTTAGGATTTGCTAGACCCAAAGGGTATCCCTTATTGCAATGTTGATCAATTACTTTCATAAATTTTCTCACAAATTTCACTAAGGTCTATGTTATTATTACAAGATTAGCTAGGTCCTTAGTAGGTCTTCATCACAACATCTTGAAAAAATAAAAATAAAACATAAAACAAGTATTAAAATAATTTATATTTTAGGTTTTGTGATTCTAGACTTCATCCAAATATATCCCTGATCGGTGCCTAATCTTGGGGTACAAAGTCAAACTATCCCTACTTGCAGGTACCTCTTTTTGACATCCAAACTTCAAACTTAGAGGATTTTAAAACATCACTACCTTACAATGGCACATCAAAAAAGGGTATATTTTCCACAACTCTTCTTAGCAATCCCTAATGCAATACATTACCTTCCATGTCTTATTTAGAGCATATTTAATATATTACTTGAATAGAGGCAATAAAAAAGATACAAAACACAAAAAATATGCATAGATAGAATTAGAAACCCTTCTCTACTTAAAATGAAAACTCATACATTCAAGGAGACAATTATAGAGAACACACACTAGAAGTGTTTTCCATATTATTCAATCTGAACTAAAAACATGTCTTACATAGATTTTCAATTACATGCAAAATTTGATTTGTAGCTCAAAAATATTTACTTCTCAATAGTATATCTCTAAGATCCAAAAATTAGAATTAGAATATTTTCTATAATATATTACAAGTCCCATATATAGAAAAAGAAAAACATGTCAGCCTAAAAACCTAATAACAAATTTTAATTACTTTTTGGACTTTTCATTAAATAGAAGTCACCTAGGGACTTGTGCCCATTACATATAAGATTTAAATTTAAAAATGGAAGTAATGGTTCACATGTTGCTGATAGAGATAACCAATGTTGATGCCTCAATTGCCTAACAAAAATATATCTAACCATTATATTTCTCTTCCCAAGATACACATATTTTCTCTGAGGACCACTAGAAAGAGTGCACCTTTGATACCTTTTTATTGTGATTTCCATATTTTGCATCCAAAATTTCTTAGTTTCCTTGTTGAAATTGTCAAAAATTACCCCTAGGGAAAACAACTCATCCAATGTCATGTTCAATAGGTTTATGTTTGATTCTCCATTAGCACACACAAAAGATGAAATACTAGGGCCAACTACACCCAATTTATCCTTCCATTGATCTAAGGTTTTGACTTGACCCCGATCATCCTAGATTAGCCTCCTCTCAACTAACTCAAATGATCCCATTTTATCTTTGATCTGCTTGTCAAGTTTCAACATGTAGGAAAAAATTCCCTCAATTATCATCATATCATTAGTTTCCTTTTATTTATTTAAGAGCCTCAAGATCAAATCTGACACATTTAAAAAAAAATCCTAATTATTGCAGTCTTAGGAATCTATTTGTTGATTATTGCTTTGAGGTTACCCTTATCTTCTTCATGCTTGGTAGAAGCTAATTTCAAATTTGAATATGCCTTCCATGTATCATCATATTTTCTAATTATCTTGGTAGCCTATACTCAATTAAATTTATCACCAATTTACCAATTATTTTGTATCTTATCCTCTTTGACTCCCTGCATCCACTCCTTTAATTCCTTTATCTTTATAAGCAAAGCTTCCATATCTGATGGGAATGCTTATGTTGAGCACGATGGATTAGAAACTATTGGAATTAACACACTTGTATATGCCAGTTGTAGAGACCTCAACTGATTCAACTCCATAACTACCTTCATATATTGATCCTACAACTTATCAAAGTTAGCCTATAACTTCTTGGTTATGGCTTCACTGAATAAGGTTGTCTTAACTTCCAATGATGTAACTTGGGGAGTAGGAGTATCTATAACTCTCTTGATTATCAAATCCCCTTTTTCAATTCATGGATGCTATTAACCACTCTTGCTTTATTTGTGTTTGAAGTCATAGCCCATATTTCCAAGGTCTCAAACCTAGGGCTAAACCTTGACCCTAAGAAGGCCTGCTCTGTGTTGGCACCTAAAATATGACCATACCCAACCCCACCTAATTTTAGCCTTATTTTAGTTATTAATTAAATGATTTTTTTATATTTATTTAATTATTCCCATCTTTTCATAAGCCATTAATTAAATAAATATTTAATATTTATTTATTTATTTCTATCTTTTCATAATCCTTTAATTAAATAAATATTTATTATTTATTTAATTCCCATTATGATCCCATTAATTAATTAAATAATTTATTTAATTAATTAATTTCCTTTTATCTATTATCCTTGTCCATCTAATCCTAGCCCTTCATCTTGTTCACATGGATCATAATTTGAATTTTTTCCCACGTGACAAATGCCCCCTTCACGTGTCTAATTAACTCCTTTCCTAGATTCAATGAACTTAGAGACTTTCCCAAAAGTCAAACTCTCTTGTAAGTGTCTAAGTTCATTGAATCTAGGAAAGGAGTTAATTAGCCATTGCCACTATCTTGTAATCTTATCCACTCAACTCATTTAACCTCTTAATCCTAGCCATTTCCATAAGGATTTTTTTCCTTATCCCTATCCTAAACCTAGATCCTATCTATCATTTGAAACTT
The DNA here is from genome assembly GCA_007258455.2 of Sequoia sempervirens. Classification (NCBI taxonomy): domain Eukaryota; kingdom Viridiplantae; phylum Streptophyta; class Pinopsida; order Cupressales; family Cupressaceae; genus Sequoia; species Sequoia sempervirens. The sequence continues at coordinate 10,536 of VDFB02219397.1, forward strand.
GTCATATGATTGCATCCTTGATCCAAACCCTAATCATTCTTCAGTCTTATCCATCATTAATCATTTCTACCCATTGATTTGCCTCTTCAAGACTCTATATCTAGAGGTTCTCATCCTTCATTTTCACCAAAAAAAGAATCCAATATTGAGCTATCATAAATGTCATTCTTATCTCTTATCTGGAAATCACTAGCAGTCATATCAATGTTATGCTAGAGCATTGAGAAATCCACATATCAACATCAAGAGAAAATCAAATGGAATAAGGGTGCACTCCATTTTCCCTCATCAAGGAGAGGAGAAAAGATTCTAGGTGAATGTATTGTGCTTTTGTATTGCTTTTATATTCTTTTATTTTCCTTCATTCTTTTCTAACCTCTTTATTTAGGCATGCTTGGTGGGACTCCTAAGTCCTTGAATATAATTTTTTTCATGGGTTTCTTGCATTTTTGGAAGTTTTAGGTTAGTTTGGCACAACTATTTCCTTACTAGCACATTGGTTTGAGTATCGATGCATCTATACTGAAGATGGGTGCAATTATCTTGAAGATTGGCACATATGTTTTCTAGATTGGGGTAATTGTGCCAAGGATTGATGCAATTGTATTGAGAATTGGTGCATTTGTTTTGTAGACTGACACATTTGCTAGGAAGGAGTTTATCAAGTTCCAATATAAAGTTTCCACTTTGATCTTTGAAAATTTGTAGATTTTTTGACCTCCTTGTGCTTGCTAGTTTGTTACTAACCTTGATTTTGTAGATCTCTAACCCTAAAACTACAAATTTTATTTTTATATTAGGTTTTTTATCACCATTTTTTACAAAAAATGTGTTTTTACGTAGAGTGGCACAATTTTTCTACAATTTGGTGTAGTTGTTGGCTAGGAAGTTGAATGAGTTTAGACATCAATTTTTTTATTTTCTACTTCATTTTTTACTGTGGTTTTGTAGGATCTTAACCTTAGAATAGGAAACTTGTTTCTCAAATTAGGGTTTTACTTCTATGTTAGCAAATTTTATCATTTTTGTGTAGATTGGCACAATTGCAGGCTAGATTGGTATAATTTTTTGAGGGATTGGCACAATTGTTTGATGGATTTTCACATATATTTGAGATATTGGCACATCTATTTGGGATATTGGCACATCTATTTGGGATATTGGCACATCTATTTTGCAGAATGACTCATTTATATAGAAGGTATAACTCAAGTTTCTCTAATTTACATTATTTTGTGCATTTACATTTCTTTTTGTGACACATTTGTCTCACAGTTTGACACATTTTTTTTCTTATAGTGGCATAATTGTTTTATGTAATTTGGTTAAGGTTTCTTGGTTACTAACCTAATCTATGTAGTTGTGACTTTTGTGGACAAAATACAAACCATCAAATTACTAACATCTTTCTTGTAGATTCATTGGTCCAAGTCTTTTATTTTCCACTAATTTAGGCACCTAAAGTGGCTTAGGGGGTTAATGAACATTGTTTACCATGTTTGGAAGTGTGTGTAGAAATATTCTCTCTCCTTGCACTTAGTGTGATCTTGGAGATCAGAAATCTCACATATCTTTATTTCTTTTATGTTCCAATTTTTATCCCAAGGCTTGCTAGCTTGTGTGTATACTCTCCCCTTACGCTTTGTGTGATCTTGGGTGACCAAAAGCACCTAGTATGGTCCTTCCTATTAAGAGGTCTACTTGAGGATTTGATCACCTCAATGATGACCTTGACCATAATTTTTGGCAAGGTATATAAAGGGGGAGAGTGAAATTTGTACCTCAAAGTGTAGCTAGCATAGTTCGAGCCAAGATGCATGACTTTTAGTCCACCAAGATGTGTTTGGTGAGGAGAGAAGGAGATACCCTCTTAATCTCGAGCATTATAGATGGGCTCAATATTCACATATCCAATAATAACCTTATTTTTGGAAGCCTTTAAGACCTTTCAGTCATTAGCTTAGTGTGGTATAGGGTATAATATCATGCCCAAAGTTACTCACCATGTAATTTTTCTTGTTGAGGTGATAGTTATCCCTTGCTAGGGAATTTTCCTTCCAAGGTAAGGGGTGTAGATGTGGTATATGACCTTTGCATACCCTAGCTACCCATTCATTTGAAGGTATTATGCTTCAACGGGTGGGCCTACACTATGTTAACACTCCTACTTGACTAAATATAGGTTGTAATATTGTGTGGTGCATTTACATGTGTAAAAATAGTGAAGCCATTCAACTTGCATTGTTGGAACTTATCCTTATCACCTTGTTAGTCAAGTTAGCAATTGTGTCAAGTCTTTTTTTATTGTCTCTTGCCAAAAAATCATCTAGAGACCTCCATTTGCAATCTTGACCTTTGAAACCCTAGAGAGAACTTGGGAGATCCCTCCTTAACCATAATATCACCTAAGAAATTAACCTTTATCCATCTAAAATCTATCATATTTCACTCATCTTATCCATCATCATCTCAACCATCATCCTTAGACCTGGGTCTTAGCATCTAGATCATTATGCTTCCGTCATCCCTATCATCATCATTACTTTCATCATTGATCCTCCTCATATTCCTATCCAATCCCAATCCCATAATCATATAAAATCATTATCATCTTTGATCCAATCTCATCATCCAATCATAATCCATATCATATCTTATCAAAATCAATCTTGTCAAGAGTTTATCTAGATCCTAATGCTTGATATAAAATACACATCAAATTATTACTTAGGTGATTATCCAAGCATTAGTAAGCATATCTAAGCCTTTCCTAAGTGATTATCCATTCTTAGGTGAGAAAAATAATCTTTATCCAAGCCTTACTCAAGCGTTTATCCAAGCTCAAGTGAGCATATCCAAGCCTTCCCTAGGTGATTATCAAAGTCTAGTGTAAGAAAAAAACCCCATCATTATCAATCAAGGATTTAGTTAGCTTGAAACACCATTGGTATTGTATTTCCCTTTCCATCATTATCCCCCTTCCATTCATTTCTATCATTATACCCTTTCCATCATCATCCCCTTTTTCATCTATTATCATTCCAATAAAATCCAAGGTCTATCCCAATCATTCCAAATCACTTTCATCTCATATCATTCCTAGGTCTCTCTCTTTTTGGATGTCTATCACAAGGAACCAAGAAAGAAAGAAAACTATGGCCTCTCAAGATTTCCCTTCACCATATCATGATATACCTTTTGAGGAGACATTCCATCAAATCCCATTGGAGAGTTCATTATCATCCTATATCATACATGATTATGATTCAAGTGACCAAGAATCCCAAAAAACATTTGAGGACTTTTCCCAAGATACCCAAGCTATGGACTTGATGCATAAAAATATCATGAAGCACCCCAACCAATATATCCTTATGCTTGCAAACAAAGGTGCCAAATTACCCCACAATTTTGACACATATTGAATCATCCAAAAACCTCCTTCTACACCTCCACCTTCTTTTCATCGTAATCCTACATATCTTCCATCTTCCTCTAATCCTCATAATCCTACATACCTTCCATATTCTTCTAATTTGCATAATCTTTCATCTCTCCCATCTTGTTCTAACATCCCCTTTTCATCTCAACCCATCAATTCCACATCCCATTTACATGTCAAAATCCCCTTGCATGCCCAAAAAATTTCATCACTTATCCCTCAACCATACATTCCATCCATTATCCTCATGTCTAAACATCCATCCCACATAACACATCATATCATATTCAAACATCTAACCCCATCTAAACCTCTTACCAATATCTCAAATATTCCAATCCCTTCTCATCTACACATCAACATCTCCAATCTTCCAATCCCATTTCTTCTTCTTTCCAATACCAACACATATCATCCTCTCAACCTCCCATATCCAACTATCAATCATATCCCTCCAATCTCACAAGTACTTTGGCCCAAGATTTGTAAAAAATAAAGTATACCCTTAAGGTTCTTCAACTAGGACATCACAATAAACATTATACCTCCCAAGAACTATGTCTTTATCCTTTCGACTAGTGTATCACCATGATCCCTTTTCCCCAAAACTTAGAAATTCCCAAATTGGACAAGTACAAGGGAAAGGGATATCCTAGGGAACACTTAAAATAATTCTACATTTCATTCCAAGAGGTTTCCTATCTTGATGCTTACCTCTTGAGACTCTTCCCTAGTATCTTGGGCTGACAAGCCCTTGATTGGTTCACTCATTTCCCCCAATTTTCATCACTTTCCATCTAAATTCCCCTTCGTTTTCAACTCCTTCATCCTCTTTCATCTTCTAGTTGATCTTATTCTTGATCCTAATCCCTCATTGATCCCTTTCATTTCGAGAGCACACCCATGTTCTCCTAACCCACATGTCCTCTCAAGGGGGCATCCCATCACCTAATCCTAATCTTTCCATCTTCATCCTTTTCCTTTCTCCCATTAATTGGGGCTTCATCATATATCTCTATCTTGTCTCATCTTTGATCCATATCCCCTCTCATCCACTATATTTTAAAATTATTTGATACAATGCCACTTCACGATGTCATATCAAAGAGGGGAAAAATATAGAAACCTAAAATATGACCTTACCCAACCACACCTAATATTAGCCTATTTTTAACCATTAATTAAATAAATGTCTACTATTTACTTAATTAATCCCATCCTTTCATAAGCCATTAATTATTTCCATCTTTTTATAATCCTTGAATTAAATAAATATTCCCATCATGATCCCATTAATTAAATAAATACTTTATTTATTTAAGCAATTTCCTTTTATCCATTATCCTTCTCCATCTAATCCTATCCCTTCATCTTGTTCATATGGATCATAATATAAATTTTTCCTCTTGTGACAAATGTACCCTTCACACTTGCCTAGATTCATTGAACCTAGGCACTTACCCAAAAGTCAAACTGTCTTTTAATCTTATCCACTCATCTCATTTAACCTCTTAATCCTAGCCATTGCCATAAAGGTTTTTTTCCTTTTCCATATCTAATCCTAGCTCCTATCCATCATTTGACACTTGTCATATGATTTCATCCTTGATCCAAACCTTAATCCTTCTTCAATATTAGCCATCCATAACAATAATTTATATCCATTAATTTTCCTCTTCAAGGCTCTATATCTAGAGAGTCACATCCTTCATTTTCACCAAAAAAGAATCCAATATTGAGCTATCATACTTACATGCTTTCATTTTGATCTCTTATCTTGCAATCATTATCAATCATATCAAGGTTATGCTAGAGAATTGAGTGATCCATATATGAACACCAAGAGCAAACCAAATGGAATAAGGGTGTACTCCATTTCCACTCATCAAGGAGAGGAGCAAAGATTCTAGGTTAAGGTAATGTGCTTTTGTATTGTCTTTATCTTATTTTGTTTTCCTTCAATCTTTTCTACCCTTTTCACTCTACTTTATCTTCAATAGAAAGAACTTCTTGGTCTTGCCTCCTTATTATGTCTAAAGCAAGTGCAGTGGTGATATCCCAGTCAAGAAGTAGCAATAAACCATTATCCTGCACTAACTTTCTTCCTTCCTTAGGATTCATTATTCCCATATTGAAGTCCACTTCAAGCAACATTTTATCATAAATTTCATCCCATTTAGGGGGATCAACCTTATCTTTTACTTTATTGGCCTTCATTTGATATTCATCCCTTTTATTCTCATGAAAAAGTCTTTGAATTCCTAGAACTTGATGAAATTGTCACCTTCCATGAATTACTAATAGGCTAGGGGTCTAATATAACTTGTGTTGATATCACTAGAATACTTTAGATTTACATCCATTCTACTACAAGGCATGAAAAGCATTACATTTCTTGAAGGTGAAGAAATTGGTTGCATAACCTCTTGCTCTACAATTTTTTTTGCAATATCTTCAAGTTCAATTTCCTTTCCTCTGCCCTCTAGGTCAATGACCTTTTGTCTCTTTTCAAGTTGCTCCTTAGGAATAACAACTTTAGATTTCTCATGAGCCTCAAATTCACATTTTTTTGACATAAGGCTTCATTGGAATAGTAGGGTTTCTCCCATATGCAGGTATGTCTTCAACTATTGGGGATTTGTCAATAAATTTCTTTGCAGTAGAAAGCATCTTTTGAATCCCTAGGATTGCATCATGTTCATATGAAAAGGAACCAAGGTAGTTAGGGTTCATCTTCTTTCTCTACACTTTTCCCCTCATGACACCTACCCACTTTCTTCTTTTCTCAATTGCCTCCTCAATTGTAAGGAAATTCCATCTTCCTCATGCAAGACCTTATGCACAAATGTGGGTCTTTATGCTAATTCTAACACGATGTATAAAACCTTCAAGATCAAAGATCATTGTGCCCTCAAGGCTCATTCTATAAGACTACAAGATTGAGTAGATATAATCCAATCCATCCTTATTCAATTGCCAAATAACTTCAAGATATGCCAACCTTTTTAGAACAAATTTTAGAAAAATGTGAGGGATAACTATACACCCATATACTCTAAAAGAAATGGTGTTGGTATGCAATCTTGGAAAAATCATCCCAATTATGCATAATTTCCAAATCAAGAGTACTCTCTACAAACCTCAAGAAATCCAATATCTCTTTTAGTACCCTAACTTAGTCTTATTCAAATAAATTTAGTAGTCTTCTCACAAATTGTTCCTCAAAGACAACATAGTTTGAGTTCTTAATGCTTGTCCCAAATGTAGGTCCACCATTGGATTGGGAGAGGGATATTATTATTATCTACTTCTCTCACTTACAAAATCTTGTGTCATTATCCCCTTCCTACATGAAAAAACATGTGGTACAACACAAAATACCAATTGAATTTAAACTTCCACTCATTGGCCTTGATAACCACCATCCATTTATGTATTTTCTCTACAATAAATGTGGCATAATCAAATTCACTATTTTCCATAGGGTATTGGATATCTGTTTCCCTAAACATGAGGTGAAAAGGCATCTTCAACTTGGCAACCTCACCCATCACCTGACACAAAGTGTGATAGGTCTTGATGAAATAATCCTCAAAGGTCTCAAGATTGAAAGGTTCCTTCTCATTTTGTGCAATTATGATAGGCCTTTTGTCTAATCCCTTCACTTTATGTTTGGGGATAAACATTGTTTTGAATTCAATCTTATGCATTTCATACTTATCCTTAAAGGTGTGAAAGTTGACCACTTTTCTAGTAGATAGGTTCCGACCAAACACATTGGAAATGCAATCCATTGAAAACATAATCATTTCAGAACCATTTCTTTCCAACACCTTCCTAGTCTATGCATCATACTATTTGGCCACAACTCTTATGAAATAAACATTAATGAAGACATTTGGTACTATGAGATTTTCCAAATACAAATACCAGGCATTAGCAAGAGGAAAATAAGCTTGCCTCTTCTTGTACTAATGTTTGAATAATGACCAACCATGGATTGGTATACCTACATCTCTACATCCTTCGACATTGTCAAGCAACCTATCTATTATTCCACTTAGTCCACACACATTTAAAAGTCTCTTTGATGACCTAGGGAATTGCATAGGAAAATCCTCATCAATTTTTTTCTTTGAGGTAGATTGTTTCCCAGTTGAATGACTCATTTTTACTTTAAGATCGAGGTTAGGGTTTTCTTCACAACTAGAATTTTAAAATTCTCTTCCATTCCACCTTTTCTTTGCACAATTTCAACTTAAGCATATACAAGCTCAAAGATAAATAACACATACAATTTAAACAAATTCAAGCACATTGTAGCCACTTGATTTTTTGAGAAAAATCTAGTTATGTTGAAAATGGAAAGAAAAATTTGCTTGAAAATATCGAATGCAAATGAAAGTCGAGGTTGAGATGATCAAGATATATTTATTTTCCCTCAATGACCTAGAATTTGGATAGGAATAGTCACTTTCGCCATTACTTCTTGCATGCTTGAGTAAAGTCATGACAACTACCCATTATGAGAGTTTGAATGCACTACAACAAATAGTAGAATCCACATGTCAACATCCGCAAAGCTTTCACCACTATAGGGTCCCAATTTTTGACACCTCGAGCTTGCATTAAACCTACCTTAAATAACTACAATGGTCCTAGGACACATGGCACCAAACCGTGGTAGTGGTGCACAATTCCCACAATCTCTAACACTAAGTTCATGCTAGTGCATGACCAATTAGAAGTCAAGCCCGCCGTAATTCATCCACTTAGCCGCCAACTCCTTACAAAGAACCGGCCTGACAGATGCCAGATTTCTACAACAACAAAGTACTCAGTCTATGGAGCCTATGGGTGCTGCCGCTTAATTATCGAGTCAAGCACGCACCTTCGCCAACTGAATAACAATGTTGTTGGCAGTTATGCAGTGATAATTTGCACCGGGCATGATGGGCATCAAACATCCATGGCTGTGCCCGCGTAAACCCCCTCAGCAGCCCTCCTAATGATTGTGTCGTGCACCGGGCCGCCCAGCTTGTCACATCACCGTGGGCAATGCTGAGAGATTATATACTTCGGCCTGTGATTTAGTGGTATGGTGACTACAATGCTAGGGTACTTCTTTAAATTTCACTTTTAATAACATGTAATGTTTTTATAAATTTTATTTTTAACATATAATCTTTTATATTTATTTTGATTGATTAATAATTGAAGTTTTAGTTAATGTTATTTTTTTTTTATAATAGATTTTTTATAAATAATTTTTTTTTTAATAATATTTTAGATTTTATTTTGTATATAAAAAATAAAGAAAAATTAATATAGATTGTATCTAATACATAAATTTTAATTAATATAGATTGTATATAATAATTTAACTATAAAAGAATGAATTAAAATAGTTAAATTATTATTTTAGGAGTTTAAAAAATTAAATGTAAAATAGTAAGAGTGTTTAGTTTTTAAGGATTAATGTTGAAGAATAAATTTAATTAAGGTTATGGTTGGAGTTTAATTAAGGTTAAACTATTCACTTAGGGTTAGGGTTCAATTAGTATTCAATTTGGGTTAGGAGTCAATTAGGGTTACAATTCAATAAGGGTTTAATTAAGGTCCAGGTAAGGTTAGTCTTAAATTAGGGCTAGGATTGGAATTAGGGTTCAATTAAGATAAGGGTTGTTTATTTTAGGGGTAGGGTTCAATTAGAGTTCTCTAGGGTTTTGATACAATTAGGGTTAGGTTTCAATGATACCTAGGGTTACGATTATAGTTCAATTAGTGTTAGAGTTAGGGTTATAATACGATTTCCATCCTTTTTAACAATTATGTTTTAAATTTCTTAAACTAATATTTTCCCTCTCTTAAATTTTATTATATAATACTATTATAATGTCAGACTATATCATTTTTTTAATTTCTATTCACTCTTTAAAATATAATGTCAAACTATATCATTAGTATTAATATATAACACATATTATAAAAATTAAATTAATATATAAATATAATGCAATATATAATTAGCATACCTGTATTTTAAAAATATATGTAAAGTACATCGAGAGATATCCTTCTCAAGACGCCATTGCAACCCTAACTCTAACACTAGTTAAACTGTGACCTGAACCTGATTGAAATCGTATTATAACCCTAACTCTAACACTAATTGAACTGTAATTGTAACCCTAGGTATCATTGAAACCTAACCCTAATTGTATCAAAACCCTAGAGAACTCTAATTGAACCCTACCCCTAAAATAAACAATAACCCTTATCTTAATTGAACCCTAATTCCAATCCTAGCCCTAATTTAAGACTAACCTTAACCCGGACCTTAATTAAACCCTTATTGAATTGTAACCCTAATTGACCCCTAACCCAAATTAAATACTAATTGAACCCTAACCCTAAGTGAATAGTTTAACCTTAATTAAACTCCAACCATAACCTTAATTAAACTTATTCTTCAACATTAATCCTTAAAAACTAACCCTAACCATAAACCTTATTGATTTTTATCTTGTTTATCACATCCCCTATCATGTGATAAACAAGATAAAAATCTAAAATCTAATGCATATTTAAAACTTAATAATTAATGATATCAAATTTTAAATATAATTAAATTTGAACAAAAGAATTAAAAATTCATTTATTATAAGTTACACAAACAATTTTATTTTAAAAATATTATATAAATGAAATACTTGAGAGGTCCTAAAATATAAAGTGTCACTAAAAACAGCTTACAAGTAGTAACTAGATTGTAAGAATCTATTGGCTAAACACATTGAACTAATTTTAGACATTTTGTATTTCATGTTTGGAAAGAATGCAAATGTTTTTGATTATGCAATTTAATACCATTAAAGAAATTTCATAGTTTCTACTTACTTGTATGTGAATGTTTAATGATGTTTCTTAATTTGTAACACAAATAGATTGTGAGGAATTATCCTCACTACATATATTATATTTATCTATCAATTTTATTTATTATAGATTTTACATTAAAATGCATGATTTATATTATTCACGTGCATATTAAGGTGGGGATCATATATTATAATAATTGTATAATTTTAATTTATAAAAATGCTAATTTATATCAATAATTTTTTACATCAGTATATTTGATATGTAAATAAATATATAATACAATATATTATAAAATATATTTTTTACTTTAAAATATTTTCAAAATGAATCAATTAACCTATTTTCAATAGTTACATACATTACTACATTGTATTTCTAGCTTTGATACATTTTATCATTTTATGTAGTGTCTTCACAATTTTTACTTTCTATTGTGCATTGGCTTCCATATTTTATGGATGATAACTACCTAACAATCACTTATTCCTCCACTCGTCATTACGTAATTTCATTGCCTCTTCCACTCTCTTAACACGCTGGGTGAAGATTTACTGGTAACACAATGAAAGATTTATTGGTTCTCTTATAGGCAAGGCCTCTTCTTAACTAGTTATTAATAATTCTATTTGCAACCAATGAGAACTGAAATAATTTTTTTATTTCAAAAATATTTAGCTATTGCTATTGTATAGATGCAAATATTATAACATATTATATTTGAAAAATTATTTTTCTTTAATCTAATTGGCAGAAAACTTTTACCTGATAAGGGCGATTAATGCGCATCCATTACAATAATGGCGATAATATTGGCTTATGGAAAGGGAGTGGCAGACTCTTTCGTAACAAACTGGAACCGCGTGTTTTTCTTTATGTATTTTCTCCAGTGTTATATGCATTTTGTTACTGTGTTGTTTTATTTCTCTTGGGCAGGTTACACTCTGCAACACCAGCTTCAACCATGGCCTTTCAATACTTGGAAGCAGTTGTTGGTCAGATTTTCTCTTACTGTTTATGTCCCCCATTTTAGATACTTTGCAAGATTTTAGCCCTTCTTTCCCTCTCTTCAGTTTCCTCAGATTTTAGCCTCAGTCGCATTAGATTATCCGCCTTCATCATGTATTCAAAAATTTAAACTCTCAAATTATTATTTCATCAAGTACATATCTTGTAGTTCATACTTTGATTAAATTTGAATTTGCTTGAAAATCTTGGAAGTTTGTGTGTCGCTGGTTTGAATCATTGGATGCAAAATAGAGAGTATTTTTTAACATTTGTGTCTGGCTGGAAATCAGGTTAAATGATTTTTAGGGTTTTATTAAACTGAACGGCAAATTGACACTACGGAGTATGGGAAGGGGATTTTTCAATCTTACTACTTTTTTTTAATTTAATTTTCATAAATATTGAAAATTCGACCACAATTTTGTTGTAAATTAGCTTATTCATAAAGAAAACTAGTACACAGAAAGTAGGAAAATGGGGTTGTAAATTAGTAAGATTAAGGTTTTTCCATTTCAGTGAAATCAGCTTGGATTCTAGGAGGAGCAGATCGAGAAGCTGGGATATATGTATCTTACCCTCTCTTGTACTAGTGTGTGGGTTATTCAGGCTTCCTTTCTGCTGTGGTCTTTTCTTTCAGGTAAAGTGCTCTAAACAAATCAAACATGAGACCTTTCCGAAATCACAAAATTGATGGTTAGGCTTATTTACAGTGTTGAAAGATCTTAAACATTTCAGCTGCTATGTATGCAAACAGAGCCTAAAGCATGTCCAAGTTCTCACACATGCCAAAAGCATTGATTTGGAAAGCCAGGAGTGCCAAAGTGAGATAAAAGTTCAACGTATTTCAGGGCTTATTGCATCCTTGTTATCAGGCCTTGCACGTGTTCCAGGATTAAGTTGGGTCACTGCGAAAATTCCTCTTACAGTGGTTATTGGCTTTGCTTTTAGAGGTAGGGTTTAAATAATGCCTTGAACCTGTCCACAAATTTTCTTTAATAACTTCCATAAAATAGTATGAGTAGATGATACAAACACATTGTCATTGATTAAATTTTGAATTGATAAAGTAAGGACTCAAACTCAAGGCCATTCACAACAGCCGAAAAGGTGTTCTAATTTGAGCTACTTGCCCTTTCATAACTGCAGTTTCTCTTAAGCTACACTGCTACACCCTGGATCATGTAATACAATCAACAGGCTGCTTTATCACAGAATTCCTTGCCTTTTCAAGACTACACTCCCCTTCAATCTACGCTACATTTGAAATCCCTGACTCCTACTAATCCATGATTGGCTTTGACATCATTTAAGAAAACAAAGTTAGGATAAGATAAAAATTCAAGACCAGCAAAATGGCTGATGGTTTGTTATTCTACAACTGAGGTACTTTCCCTTTCGAAACTCAACTTCTCTCTATAAGTATAAAACTTAGGAACACCAAATACCGTAGTTATCAGATTTGAGAATTTCAATTTGTTCAGGAGGTCAACATAATTAAAAAATTAGGAATCTTCAAAAAAAGGTTTGGAAAATTTTCTATAGCAATTGTAAATTCCAAACAGAACTCGACAAGTCAATCTGTTTCAAAAACACCGGAGTGAACCAGATTTGCTAATCTTGCCAAATACAACCAATTGGCTTTTCTACCATTGAGCTATTTGCCTTTTCGGGCTGCCAGCTTCCCCTTTGATTGAGACCCCAGCTATTGTTCAAGCCAAAATTAGATTGACACCATATTGGAAAACATGAATATGACAGGAGACAAATCCAAGACCAGCAATATGGTTGTTACTGAACAATTGAAGCACAATTGAGGCACTGGCCTTTTCATGACCAAGCTTCTCTATATAAAGATTGGATTCAAAACTAGGACTACGATAAACAACCAACTAGTTGTTGTACTGTTAAACTACTTGCCTTTTGGTGATGACATTTGCTATCAAGCCATATACTAGCTGTCCTCTAAGCGAAAACATGCTCTGCTAGAATTCTAGAAAAGATGGACAAGCTGGTATTCAAACATAAGGCCGGCACAAATGGAAAATTGGTTGTTGCTCTGCCATCTTGCTTTGCATGAATGTGCTTCATTAATTTCTTTTTTCCCTTTTAATGTTGTGTCTTATGGAAATATCTAACAATATTGACAAACTGCACAAAACAAATGAAAGCCTTGGGTGATTGACATGGAATAGTATGCCAAGTGTCTCAATTGTGTAATCAAAGCCATGGCGTTTCATCCCCACTAATGAAAAGCACAAGAAAAAGAAATCCTTTCGCAACTTGAAATCTGGAAGCTTCATATATTTTGTCCTTTTCAATAGATAGCTAACAATTTCATTACCAAAAATCAGGATTTTATCTTTCAATTTGACTACATCCAAAATGACTATTTTATGATTGTTCCATACTATATCATTTTCTATTTTATAATTTAAAATGAAGCTTGTCTTGCTTTAAGAATCCTGTTGTTTGCTAACACCGCTTGTCCTATCTTGTACTTGATTCACATGTTTCCCCAATGTTCCTTGTACTTATTAATCCTCTAGATGTTATTCACAACAATTTCCGTCCTACCATTATAAGATAACTTTGAATTAAACTCGTTAAAGAGCATGGCCAATCCGTATTGTCAGGAGCACAATTCTTCTTAACTAGAGAGCATAATAAAGACCATGGTCACTCAGAACTTCTGAATCACTGTTTTTGATGTAAAACTTCCATGTCTTTTATGGCATGGATTGGTACTAAGAGCTCCTAATATTGAATTTTATAACTTTTCTTTACCCAGTCAACTCTTCACTGTAGTAGAAAGTATCACAAAACATTTTGATTTTTAATACATAATCTGTTATCACACCAACATCAATACAAAACCAAAGGTTTTGTCATATATGTCAAAACTTTATATTTACATGTTCCCTAATAACAGATCAAGATGCAGAGCCATTTCCAACAATAGAGTAATCTTGGAACCATTGACCATTTTACAAAATTGATACGTGTGTTTTTTTGAAAAAATTGTTCAATTGTGGACTTCAAATCAAATTTTATTCATGGGGCAGTTGTTCAGTAATTTCCTTTCATTTTTTCAATGAAGCTGGAAGGTGATTTGTGTGCCACAGAACCAATGAAAGCTGAGATTATGCAGTTACGTGCAGAAAATCAAAAGCTGGGTGTTGCAAGACAAGATCTGACAGCCCAGGTGCAAGCTCTTA
>VDFB02219397.1:27642-43626 GCA_007258455.2 Sequoia sempervirens
AAAAATTTATGAATTACCATGGTGAATCCTTCTATTTAAATTAAATAAAGATTCTAATATTTAGTTACCACCATTGATCTAAAATTTCATCTAATGGGTCTCATTGTATTTCGTGAGGTAAAACATACCTACAATGTGTAATTCTCATGGGATCAAAATTTACTTTTAGATCATAGATCTCACCATAGGTACATGAAATACAATGAAGGTCATAAGATTATATTTTCAATGGTAACAACTAAAAATGACAAATATGACTATAAATTAAATAATAATTATTTTATATTATTGAAAATTATTAACTACTCTTTGTTGGTGTTGAGGGCAGTTATTCACTTGTTGTTTAGAAATTCCAAACCTTACACTGTGCCATCTTTTGACTCCCCAAAGTGTAAGAAGATCATTGCATCGCAGCTATAAGGCTTTTAAGTGAAACAAATCCGCAATGGCTTATTTCCTCGCAATATGCATATGATTGGCCAGGGTCCTCGCTGAGTTGGAAAGTAGTCATTTGATCTAGGAAAGGAGAAGGGGGTTGAGAAGCATTTACGTTTGCAAGGTCAGTTGAAAGTCCATGAAATTAAGGCATTTTTATGACAGGATTTAAGCATTGACAAAGAAGATGAGTTTGTTGCATAAGGTAGAAAATGTTAGACAAAATGTCAAAACTAATTTCAAAGAGGATTTTCAAGGTTTAACAGATAAAATGCTAGTTAAAAAATATTGAGTTAAATGTATTATTTTAAATACTAGTATGTGGGTAAAATGTTTGGGGGTAAAAAATTTTCACTTGTAAGTGAAATGTGATCTGTAAAATCATTTTTACAGGCAGGTAAAAGGTTTGCATTAAGGGTAAGGATGAAAAGGGTATATTCTAGATGCCAATTTGTTACAAATTTGAGAGTTCAACTAGTCTCAAGTGTCAAATGTGTCTTCAATATGGATATATCCCTCTTTAAAATTTAATCTCTTTATCATTTAAAAGGGTTATGACTTTTGAAACTCTAAAGAAGAGGCATAGGGATAGGAATTTCTCTAATTTGATATAGGAAATAGTGTCTAAGATTGTTCAATTTCCTATAACTACATTGTGTACTTCGATTGTAACTTAAATGAAACTTTTATTGTAGCTTAAATGAATACATGTTGCAATCTATATTGTCTCCAATTTATAATGAGATATTTCTTTTAATAATACAATCCAGGATTGTAAAGCTTTCCATGCACATTTGTTGCATCTAGATTATTTTCATGGTTATTTTTTGTTCAATGAACAATATAATTTCTTTCAATGAAAATAATGAGAATATTGTCATGATCTAGTTGTGAATATTATATAATATTTATATTTATACAACATAAAATTATTTATTTAATTTTTAATTTAAAAATTAAATCACATTAGTAGAATTGAAACATCCTTTACTCTAAAAAAATATGATGCTAATTACCTTTTAAAATAATAAAATTACTCCAAATATTTTAAAATATATATTTTTTCAAAGAATCAACATCCTTTACATTATTTAAATATTTTATAATATTTACTTGTAGTTTGTGAATTTCACATTACAAAGTTACAATACTTTTATAATATATTTTGTATAAATAAATAGTTTTATAATGTCGAGTTAAGTTTGGTATTACAATTTAAAGAGGTTGATTTTATAATATTTATAAAATAATTTGATATTTTAATATTAAAGTTTTCAAATATAATTAATAAATTTAAAAATAAACAAAAGTAAAAAATTTCAACTTCTTCATTATTATAATTTTATGTTTAAAGTAAACATATGAATTATTTGAATCAATAATTTTTTTAATATAAAATAAATAAATTTATTATAAATATAAATAAAAAATCAAGATAACAATGTTTCTCATCACAGAATTAATTTAATATATTAGATGTTAATTTAATATAATATATAATCCAATATATATTAAACTATTAAAAAATAATATATCACATTATTAAAAATTATAATATAATATTATAAAATTATTATCTAATATATTAAATTATATATGTTATATATGTTTCATATTATATAGAATATATAATATATTAAACATTATTTTATAATATAATATACTAATAATATATTAAATTATGTATTAAATGTTGTATATTATATAGTATATATTTTTAATTTTTTCATATACTATATAATAATTTATTAATTGTATTTTAAGAAATAAAAATAAATAAATATTTAGAATGCATAAAAATAATTAATTGTCAAATGAAAAAAACTTCTATTAAATCCCTTGAATAATAGTTTAACTTTGTGGTGGAAAAATATTTTGTGGTAAAAAGTGCCTTAAAAAATTAGAATTTTTTTTTTATTATAATGTTTGTGGCAGAAAAACCTTAAAAAATTGGATAAAAAGTCTATGCTCTTGAAAACCCACCCTTATCGCTCAAAAATTTTGAGCCAATTACATTTCAAAAAATTAATTTTTGATATTTGTTTTGTTAAGTATTTTGCATATTTACTTTACAATTATTCAAATATTTGTCAACTAGAAAATAAAAATGAATTCTCATTTGTTTAAATCAAAGTTATTAATAACTAGTTAACAAAATGTGTGCCTATAGTTTTTATCTAATCTACCTATTATTGGAAAAATTAATGTAAAAGATGTTAAGACACCAATTTTATTTAAAAAATAACTTTAATAAACAAGTTATGGCAAAAAAATTGTTAAATGGAAGTAATGGAAGTAATGGAAGCGCATTAATCGCTTATATCGGGTGAAATTTGTCTACCAATTAGATTGAAGATAATTGAATTTTGAAATTTGTTTTGTTATATAATTGGCATGTATACATTGATAATAGATAAAAAAATCAAATAGAAAAAATGTTTGAGCTGTCATTGGTTAAAAAGAGAATTATTAATAACTAGTTAAGATTTGGCCGTGCCTATAGTTCCCTGGCAGGAACTAATAAAATTTAAGTATAAAGAACTAAATAAACAGTAATAATCCAAGCCTAAATAATAAAATTCACTTTCACAATTAATATTTTAAATGTTAATTGAAAATTAAAACCTATAATACAATAATAAATATAAATTAAAATAATATTAAAATTTAAATATTAATAATGTAATAAAGATAAACAATTACTTCTATATTATTATATTTTATGTATATTTAAAGACTAATTTTATTTTTTTTAAAAGCTTTAAGGTTTAAACAACATAATATAAATATTAAATACAAATATAAAAGTATAAACAATTAATTTTTTAAAATTTATAGAAATTAAAATGCAAAAAAAATAGTACAATTAAGGCAGAGGGCCAATAGTAGTGCGGGTACCAATAGTTGTCATAGTAGATGTACATTCAAAGCCCAATATTTTAAAAGTATGGAACTAGTAATTGTAAGAGAGGAATCAATGGCTAAACAAAATATGTCCATTACATTCAAAAAACAACAAATCATATGATGTCACATTGACACACTACAAAACATGACTTAATGCACTACTATTGGTCTAACTTTTTTGGGGGGTCTATTATGACCCCTCAACAAAAAGCATGTTGATGACACCTTTTTTCTCAGTCTATGCGGGTGAAATGAAATATTTGAATTGTCCATGTCCCTAGCCACTGGGAGATATTATTTTTTAATGTCAATGTTGCATGTTCATTGCTATGTTGACCCATAAAGTTAGGGTGCACCACTATTGGGCCCTCTCCCACTTACCTAAAAATGTTTCATTTGTCTTTCTCATTTTATAGATTTTATTTATAATAAATTACTTTAAGAAGATTCATATCATATTTTTGTTAAAATCAAATCACAATATCCAATGCTATCCATGTCAGTATAGTGGTACATATGTTTGGGGAGGGGCGTAGACATATTCAACTACTCTCCTATGTTCGTCTATCTATTGGACAAAAAATATTATTGTTACAATACTACAAAGATAAGTACTGGCCACTATATGACACTAGTGTTTACATATTAATTTTTTTATTAAAAATTAAGATTCTTTAGTGGGAAAAATTAAAAAATTCATGAAACCCTTACTTTAAAAGGGGCTACTAATTTTCCTTACCAACAGTCACTTAGAACTTTTGAAAGCCCCTCCTATATGACTATAGCTTAAGTTGATATAACACTGAGGTAGATATTCTCACGGTCAACTCTAAGTGAAAAATAGTTAATTTGAAGCACTATAATTAGGGTAGACAAGAGAGTTTTAGGTGGGATAAGGCTTAGATTTCTACAAGTTTATTATCTTATTTTAAAATAGCCAGTGAAGAACACAAATTTGGAGAACAATCCCATCCTTTGCAAGAGTTAGAAAATACCGTAATTTTTATAGCATTAGTTTATTTTACACTCTTGCTAGTTTGTGTTCTACTTGTCTTATTACTGTCCTCATTACCATTACACCAACAACCTTTGGACAAAGAATTATAAGTTATTTTCTACTTGTTGGAAAAATTATTTCACAATTTTCGACAATTCACAGAAACCAAAATTTATATGAGTATTAAGAGCACCAATCACCTTTAACATTAGGATTCAAAAATATAGCTATTAAAAATTATAATAGATCTTGACGATTTGTAGAGTACTTGTTTCAATTTATCATGCAAAGAAATTTGATCTGATTAATTTGGTAAAGCATATTTATTTTTCTTTCATTTGGTAGCAAGGGTTTAAGATGTTTAGACAAGTTTAATCTTCTTAAAGTTAATTTATTATAAATAAAATCTAAATTAAATGAGAAAGACAAATGAAACATTTTTAGGGAAGTGAAATTGTACCTTTTTTTTGTATTTTAATTTTTACAATTTTTAAAAAATTAATTGTTTATAATTTTATAATAGTATATAATGTTTATATTATGTTGGTTAAACTTTAAAGCTTTTATTAGCTGCCTATCATGGATTCAAGATTTCTCACTCTAAAGGTTTCAAAAAGGTTTGGTTAGAGGGAGATTCATTAAATTTTATTAACAAATTGAAGAAGTCTACGCCTCCCTCTTGGAGTGTTGAATCTCTTATATTGGATGTGATTGATATTTTGAATTCATTTGATGAATTTTATACTTCTCATATTTTCAGGGAGGGTAATGGTCAGATTGTGGAGGTCTTTGCTAATATTGGTGTTAGTGGTCATAGGATTTGAGATGAGGATGATCCCCTTCCTATTGAGGCCGTTGCTTGTCTTATTAATGATTACCAAAAATTTAAGGTGGGCGTCGACTTCATTATGAATTGTGTTCACATGTCCCTGTTCACATGGTAGATTATCCTTTGGAGTGATCTTGGTTTAGATCGTGCTTGGGATTTTGATAATTTGAGTATCCTCCATATGGGGCGGCCTTCAAGGTTAATAATTTCTCTCTACCACCTTGTCGTTTTTACATGGATTGTGGGTAATTCTTTGCCTTTTTCTTGAGGCTTCTTCTAATTTTCTGCAAAGTCCTCAAGCTCTTGGGTTTCGTCGAGTCTATTATCATGGGTGGAGATAGAAATAGGGAAGAGCCATTTTCCTATGACACCTTGAAATCTAAGTCCAAAGTGTGGGAAAGGTTGCAGTTGGGTGGGATTACGTTGTATATTGAGCGGCTCCATGGGAATGATCCAAAGGTGACGAAGTTATTTTTCAAGGGTTGGCATAACAAGGTTTTGAAGTTGGGAAAAATTGAATTTGACATTAATGAAGACCTTATTGCGAGCATCATGGGTCTATCTACTGAGGGCAGAAAAGTGTATAGAGACAAGGAGTCCAATGTTGTGTTGTAGATATTCTTTAAAGGTGATGAAGAAAAGAAGCTTGAGTGTGATAAAAAGCGGTGGCTACTTACACAGTTCTATCAAGGCTCTATGGGGAGATGTCATTGAAGAACTTATGAGGTATATAACCTTAGAAGGTCAGTTCTTTGCAATTTTTCGTTATCATTTTTTCCTTCTGAATCACTTTAGACATAAGAAGAAAGTTTATTTTCCTTTCTATCTGTTGGCATATTTGGAAAGTGGAATTAAGGATCACAAGAGAAATCCTAAAAATCTTATGCTACTTGTTGGTTTAATTCTCCTAATATAGGATTATGCCAAGTCTTATGTGGTTCCTAAGCAACCTGAGATGGCTCCCAAAGGAAAGAAAAAGAAATTGGAATTGGAGTATGAGACTGTGTCAGAGGAGGAACCTGAGAAAGTTCCTAAAGGGAAAAAGAAGAAAGTGGAATTGGAGGAGGAGTTTGGGTTGGAGGAGGATGAGGATTATGAACCTGAGTCTGAGGATTCTATGGAAGTCTATTCATAGCCTTGTGCTCCTGGTAAGAGTGGCAAAAAAGGTAAACCTGCTCCTGCTTCTGTGGAGTATGATACTTGTAGTGAGGGGGGGTTGGTGACAAACCCTATAAAATTGGGATAGGTGCTCCCTTGACCCTAATGAAAGAACTTAAAGCTGTTGTTGGGGAAAATATTTCTATGCCCCCTATGTCTGGGTCTAAGAGAAAAAAGGGTTTAAAGGATAGAAGTAACAAGAAGTTGGCTAAGTGGATTGGTAGCCCTTTGCAGGAGGAGTTTGTTGATTCTCCTCCATGTTGTTGGCAGGCAGGATACAATGGATATCCCTAAAGAGGGGAAGGAGATGCATAATAGGAGGACTGTTGTAGATGAAATTGTGAGCTCTCTTTAAAAAATACAGATGCTGGTGGTTGGGGCTAAAGGGAAAGAGGTAATTGACAGCCAAGAACTTAATAGTGTCTCCTACGGTGCTGAAGCAGAGGCCATGGATGTGTTTAATTTTAACTGAGAGGATTTTCCTAATGTTTTGGGTCTAGCAAAGGAGGGTACTATCTCCTTGTTTAGGTTGTTCAAATGGGCTTTCTATGAGCTTAATATGACCAATGTGAAGGTTCGAGGGACTGTGAGTAAAGCTAGGGATACTTCAGAGTCCTCTCTATAGGCTCAAGTTAACCAGCTATTTGATGCTTTAAAGATTGTTTTTGATGAGATGCTTAAGTTGAAGCAAATTTTTGAACAAAGGATTATGACCTTGGAAGAGCAAATGGAACGGGTTAACATGAAGTTGGATAAGGTTGTTGAAGTGACAAAATATGTTATGAGGAATGAAGAGAAGGGCCTTACTATCCTCAATGAGAAGGCTATGAAATAGATGGAGGAAACTCAGGGTGACGAGGACACTGCTAGGAATAGGTAGTTGATGGAGGAAGCTTCGGTTGGTAAGGCTGTTGTTAGGAATTTTGTTGGTCCGTATGATGTTTTGATTAAAGAGATAAGTGTTTTAGGGCCTAGTGCTAGGACCCACAACAAAACTAAGTTGCAAGTTGGGGTCCCTGTCAAAGAGATTTATGAAGTTATGGATGTGCATTAGAAGATAATTGAAAGCAACATGGAAGTTGCTAAAATTTTGAAGAATCTATAATTTTTGTTCTTGTTCCTCCTTTTTTGGCAGTTGTTTTGTTGATGTTTTGCTATGTGTTGGTTGTTTTTTGATATGTATGGTTATCTTTTGAATCAACTATCTTTTTTGTAAAGGGTTTTGGGGCCCCTTCAAAACCTACTTTACCTCTAATAAAAAACTTTAAAGCTTTTAAAAAAAAGAAGTTATTCTTTAAATATAAATAAATTTATTAATATAGAATTAATCGTTTATTCTTTACTAAATTATTAATATTTCAATTTTAATATTATTTTAATATTCTTTACTAAATTATGAACATTTAAATTTTAATATTATTTTAATTTATATTTATTGTTTTATTGTAGGTTTTAATTACATCGAGAGGTGTAACCTTATAATGGCAATATGGTCCCTATAGGAGGCCAGTAGAAGTAACGGTCTTAGCAAAAATAAATGATTCATATTCTCCCTAAAATGAAGTCCACCTTGCAGTTGAAATTCAAGGTAACACAAAACCAAATAATAGATTTTGATTCCCCTTTGCTTAGACCATCCCTATATTATCACCCAGCGGCAAAATGTCCAACAATTCATATGTCGAAGAAAATGAAAAGGACGATTGCTTAATATTTTGAGGCAGTTGCCCAATGCCAACATACTAGATAGACACTAGGACGCATAGAAGGGGCAGGTTGCAACCATTAACTTTTAATAGGATTCGTTTTGCTTTCCACATCAAAGGTGTCAATCATCCTTTATTGGTTTCGAAAACCCTCACAGTATGCTTCAAGTATGGTTACCGATCAATGCACCAAAGATTTAAAGCCCTCATACATTTTAAATATCATGAATTGGTACGATGCAAGGGATTTTTGTCAAATTCATTCTATTTAACCTGTGTATGACGAAACGTAGAGATGAAGCTCAAGAAATTAAGGGCTTCACAATCTCAATATGAAATAATTTCATTGAACCACTCTGACTCAAGGTGTGTCTCCCAATGGTCGGTCGTGACTCAGTACTTTAAATCTTCGCAACATTTTTTTGGTCGGTAATAAGTGTTAAATTTTATTGAGAAATGAGATAAAAAGATTACAGTGCTAATTCCAATACAACATCCATAGAAGACCCTATCACACCCATCAAATCCTATAATATAACCTAAAGAGCTACCCCAATTCCAACTTAACCAACTCATACAAAGAATTAAGATTTACATACAGCTAACAATCAAGCTTGAATCGAAAACCTCTATAACACCCATTAACAGGTTAGAGGTTTGAAGCTTTCTTTGATCTTCCTTTAATTTGAGATCGTAGGACCATAGCAAAAACTTTCTTCTTCTCCTTTGCTTTCTTCCCCAAAACCATTTGACACTTGTCCTCAAACCTTGCAGCTTCCTTCTACCAGTCCAAAGGAAGGTCCCAAGGACTCCTCCAAGCTCCATTCCCACTGCTAACTTGTTGTTGATTTTCAGCTTTCCGTTTTCCAGCTTCTTTCATCTGAGGTCTCACTCCACCTTTCTTTTCCTTACACTCTAGTGTTGCATCCCCATTTTTGAAGGTCATCTCCTTGACACTTCCATTAAAATAAGCTTTAGCACTATTTTCAACCTGAGTCCCTTCTTGAGTTGGGGCCTCCTTAAACTATTGTTGCTCTGCATTTCTAGCCTCTTGCACCAGTGGCTTCTCCACCCTATTCGGCTCCTCTGAAGCCTGACTCTCCTCTGTCGTGGATTTCTACTAAGAGCACCCTTGCTTCATCTCCTATTTCTCCATCGTATAATGTTGGGTGGTTGCATCTTTCCACCAAGAAGTCGATTTGATAGTTCTAGACTTGGCACATTCCGCTGCCAAGTGCCCTGTTTGATGGCAGATTCTACACCTAAATGACACCTGGATTCATAGTCCAGTGGTTGCACCCAACAACCCTTTGGATGTTTTAGATGAATCTCCTTCGATGGAACCTTGGATACATTCATTTCTACAACTTCTTTCAGGCATAAGTCGAGTGTAGAAGATCTAAAGAACCCTCATCCACCATTATGAAGGTTCCTAAAGAGTTCCCAATAGCTTCCAAGCATGCATCAAACCAGAACTGTACGGGAGGTTAGGAAGTCTCACCCATTGGGGGACCCTCTCAAAAAATTTTGTGGCTAGGTTGAAGGTCAGATGCCATGGCTTTAACATTAGAACATGTTTCTCTTCCCAATCCCAGTGATATTCACAGAGTATCTTATCTCTATCCTATGCTTTTTCAAAAACAACAATAAAGAAGCCTCTAGCCATTGGATAGATTTGAGCATACCCTTCCAACAAGGGCATCCAATTGTTGGAAATCCACTTGTGAAGATTAGGCAAGCTAGGCCAGTAACCCCTGAATCTCCCAATCAGGCCCAACCTGGTGAAGACTTTTTCATTGAGGACCATTTCTTTCACCATCTCTCCATCTAAATCCAATGTGACTAAATCAGAAGAAAGGTGAGAAACAGGGTCCCCTCCATTCTCCCCAACAATTCTTCTGCTTGGGTGATCCGCCTTAACACACCCAAATTTACTTTCTTGAGACTTTTCTTCTTACAATCCTTAAAGGATCCGCCCCCACCAGAAAAGACATTGCACTACTTATGTTGTGGTTGACCTCCATTGACAAGAGCCAAAACTCCACCTTCTGGCATCTGCCTTACGAAACCTTTATGGCTTTCTCGTCCTTCAGCATTGTTGGCACAGACCTTGTTTAGAGTAGCAGCACCAAACCATCCATGTAGTGGCTTTCCTTAGAGGCTCTGCTTGGGTAAAACCCTAGACGCCTCCCCCGTAAAATAACCGTTGGCGGCCATCACTCTAACCCCTTCTAAATTCACTAAATCGAGCATAATCACCTCATCTGAACAACCTATTTTATTCAAATAGGTTGATGTTAAATCTTCACAATATTGAGAGCACATGTTCTGTGTTCATGAACAAAGTGGAATTGGTAACTTTCTTCTTTCAGCTATAGGGGAACTCTGTTTTGAATCATTCTTCATAGTTGGATCATTCTACTTCTTCCATCTTATTTACTAGCATCACACCTTGCTATTTAAGGGTTGTGAAGTTGATGGTTTGACAGGTAAATTTAATTTTCATCAAAGTAGTATTTTTGTAGTGTGATACAATATTTGTAGAAGGAAACCCCCCAAGCCCATGTTAGTAATAAATTATTTCTTTCAATTGTTTCCTTTATAAACAATATTTATTTCCTAGGACAAAATTGTAATAGATATGGCCATATGTTTACAGGTATGAAGAAGGAGGAGATAAAGATCGAAGTGGAGGAAAACAAGGTGATTACAATTAGCAGCCAACGAGTCAAATAAGAGGAGAAAGAGGGAAAAAAATGGCATAGAGTGGAGCATGGCGTCAGTGAATTCTAAAGGCAATTCAGATTTTCATGCAATGTAGACATAGATTCCATCAAAGCTAACTTGGACATTGGTGTATTGATCGTCACCGTTCCCAAAATTAGCGAGAATAAAGCCAAAACTGCCAAAATTGTAGATATTGTTGAAACCGCGGATGCCAAAGCGGTGTAGTACAGATCACCGCATGCCTTTATATGTCTTCTATTCTGTAATTATTTTATACATTAAGAGACAATATATAGTAGACGTTTTTACTCATGGATATAGCTAAGACTCAATGTATAATTTTGTTTTTGTTTACATCAGAATCCCCCGTCTTTCACAACTATCTCGAAACATGTAATGGCATAACTTTGTAAATAAATTTCATACTCTACATATGTATTTTACAATTTGATCTAGTATGTATGACAATGGAATTGGAGGAAAAGGGCAACATGATTTTCTTTACATTGTTCGACATTTTCTTTGTGAAAGCTAAAGAGAAAAAGCAATCCAAAGCGGCTTGATAAATGGATTTTATCTGATGTGTGATGGTTGATGGTTGTGTAAAGATATTCACATTGTGAATTGAAGAGTACTTTACATTCTTTATTGTAGAGAATACCAAGACTCTTTATTGAAGAATATCAAAATCCTTCCTTGAAGGCAAGAATGTATGTTTTTAACAGAGATTTAAGATCTGGTCTTATCTTTGTAAACAAGAAGATTTCCATTGTGAATTGAAGAATATTTTTTATTTTTATCAACAAATATTAAACAATCTTTATTGCTTTTATTTTGAGAATCGAGATCTTTTTGTTAGTAAAGAGTCTTACATCTTTGTGTTGTAGAAAAATGCCCCCTTGTCATTTTCATGGCCTTTTAGGTCTTGTTTCATGGTATTTGATATATTTGGATTTGATTTTATGTTGTAACATGGCTTGAACATGCATATTTAGGTACTAAAATTCAAATAATGATGTCTTTTGAAGGTGTTGTGAAGTGTTGTAAGACATTTCTACATTCTTCTAGACTCTATTCATTACAATTCACCTAAAAATCACCTTTTTACACATCATCAAGTCCTATTTTGAAGTGTTGTAAAGTCTTGTAACAAGATTGCATGCTTTCCTAGGCACAACTTCACTATTTATCTCTTCTTATGACTTATTTGACCCCTTTATGCCCTCATATGCTTTAATTAAGTGTATTTTTGGATATTATCCTGACAAACAACATTAAATGCAACTTAATTCCCAACAATTGTTTTTAGGTCCTAGGTGGGACCCATTTGCCATGGGTGGTGAATGAGTCCCCCTTGGCCCCAAATTCAAAATATTTTAAGTTTATTTTCAGAATTTTATTAAAAATCACTTGATGTCAGCCTGTGATGAGGTATGAAAAAGAAACTATGACACAAGATTGTATAAATAGGAATTTTTCACGTCATTTTACATCTCCTAATTCATTCAAGCAATCTCCTACAATCTCAAGCATTCAAGCATCTTACAACATTAATTCAAGCAATATTCAAGCACTTTGAAGCATCCATTGCATTATCAAGGGTTTGGTAAGATGATAGCATTTTCATGTTGTTAGTTTATCATTCCTTTATATTTCATTATTTCATTAAGGGTTTGATTACCAAAGTGGGGTTTGACCAAGGCAAACCCCTATTTGCTAACCCTCAACCATTTTTCCCTCTTGCATGTGTGTTTGCAGACTTAGGTATGCAGATTTATCAAGCATTTATGTGTTGAAAAGTGGAGAACAAGTCAACTAGGTGTTTCAAGTCAACTCAAGTCTATTTCAAGCTTGAAGAAGGTTTTATGTCTATTTCCTGCATAATTGACTTCGACAACCTGATGAGCAGATATTTCCAGATCTGGTGTTGCAGAGTTGTCTCCTAATTTTCTAGAAATTTGGGAGAGGACTGATTCACCATTAGTGGTGAATGAGTCCCACCTTAGGACTGAAAATTTGAGTTTTCTCAAATTCTGAATCCCGACTGTCAAAAACTAGTTTCCAACACTATTTTACCAAGAGGAGGACTAATTCACCACCCTGGGTGAATGAGTCCCACTGTGAAAAATTAGTGATTTCAACCAACATCCACAACATTCCAGATTCTTTATCAAGTCTCCAGGTGCACTCAGATTCATCCCTTTTCTTTCTGTTCTGCATATTTTCTTCATTTAATTCATTATTGCATTACACAATGTGTTTTCAAACATAGCTTTAAATTGTACTTTTGCATTTGTTTTCATTCATTTAGATTAGCCAATCGCATTTATTTTACTTCATTTAGGTTAGACAACATCACACATAACATTAATTAAATGAACCCCATGCATTTTTGGGTCCTATCTCACTCCTTTTAGGTGAAAAACACTGGAAGAGCTAGAGTTGTCCATAATGACCCAAAAATCTACGGTTCAATCTTACTTTAACTTTTTATATTTTATTTTACATTTATGCTTTTCATTGTAGATTTATTTTTTCTATTTATATTTTATCTGATGCAATAATTGTTTCTATATTCATTTTATTTTATGTTTATAAGTTGAGAGCGTTTAGAAAGACATTCAAAGAGTAGTTGTTAACAAAAAAATAATATTATATGCAAGGATTAACAATAGCAAGAAAATATTTTAAAATGATGTATGTATAATTAGGATTAAGCATGCTATTTAGCTTTGATATTCTTATACTTTACTCACTATTTGATGGTATTTAGCAATATCTTTGCACTCAATATTTATAGTTTGACAATACCTATAAATACTTTGGAAGAATAGTTTTATTGTTAATTTTGAAAAATTATGTGGACAATATCAAGAATATTAGGGTTAGGGTTAGAGATAGGGTTAAGATTAGAGATAGGATTAGTATTAGGGTTAGGGTTTAAGGATTAGGGTTAGGGTTAGAGATAGGGTCAGGATTAGGGTTAAGATTAGAGATAAAATTAGGATTAGGGTTAGGGTTAGGGTTAGAGATAGGGTTAGGATTAGGGTTAGGGCTAGGGATAGAATTAGGGTTAGGGATAGAATTAGGATTATGGTTAGGGTTTGAGTAAGGATTAGGGTTAGGGTTAGAGATAGGGTCAGGATTAGGGTTAAGGTTAGAGATAGAATTAGGATTAGGGTTAGGGTTAGGGTAAGAGATAGGGTTAGGATTAGGGTTAGGGTTAGAGATAGTGTAAGAATTAGGGTTAGGGTTAGGATTAAAGATAGAATTAGTATTAGGGTTAGGATTAGAGATAGTGAAAGGATTAAGGTTAGGGTTAGGGTTAAAGATAAAATTAGAATTAGGGTTACAATTAGGGTTAGAAATAAAATTAGGATTAGTGTTGCAATTAGTGTTAGGATTAGGGTTAGGGTTAGGGATAGAGATAGAATTAGGATTAGGATTGGGGTTGGGGTTTGTGTTGGGATTATGATTATGATTAGGCTTAGGGTTAGGGTTAGAGATAGGGTTAGGATTAGGGTTAGTGTTAGGGTTAGAGATAGAATTAGGATCAGGGTTAGAAATAGAATTAGGATTAGGGTTTGGGTTAGTGCTAATATTAGGGTTAGGGTTAGGCATAAAGATAAAATTAGGATTAGGGTTGGGGTTAACATTACAAATAGGGTTACGATTAGGGTGATGGTTAGAGATGGGGTAAAGATTAGGGTAAGGGTTAGGGTTAGACATAGAATTAGGTTTAGGGTTGAGGTTTTTGTTATGATTATGTTTAGGGTTAGGTTTTTGGTTAGAGATAAAGTGAAGATTAGGGTTAGGTTACAATTAGAGATAGAATTAGGGTTGAGGTTACGATTAGTTGGGGTTAGGTTAGAGATAGGGCCAAGATTAGGGTTAGGGTTAGGGTTAGAGATAGAATTAGGATTAGGATTGAGGTTTCTGTGAGGGGAGAAATGTCTTTCAAAGTTAGGCATAGAGCTCGATGAGAGTTAGGATTATGGCACAATTAGGGTTAGGGTTCAAATACACTTAAGATAGTTTCATTAAGGTTAAGGTTAGGGTTAGGGTTATGATGGAGCCAACATTAAATTAATTAGGGTTAGGGTTAGGATTTGGATTAGGGTTATGGATAGAGATATAATTAGGATTAGGGTTGGGTTGCATTAGGATCAAATGTTGTTATTTGATCAAAAAAATTGTAACAGTTATAGATAATATACCACTACTAACATGAACCTCCTAAAAAATAGTGTCTTTGATAAAGTTGATGCAATATTCCTTTGCTCGAGAGAATTTTTTGCATCATTTGTAGCCTCAAGACAAATTAAGATAAACATTGATAAATCAATGTAAATACCTGGGGTATTCAAGCCATGATCTAGGTTATCCTTGTCTTCTTCAACATAAACTACACACTTTACACTTCCTTTTGGTAACTAAATGTTGATTGGCATCCTCTCATAGTAGTTATAGCATAAATCTTCTATCCAACCCAGTTTTGACTTTAAAGTTTAAAGTTTTACTACCTTGGTGAATAATATGAGGAAACCCTTAAAGATTGAATTGCATTCCCATTGTGTTGAAATTTTGGTTGAACCTATCAAATATCTTTTGATAATTCTCTTTACAAAAATTTGGTGTGCCCATAAGGCCAAGAATTTGGCTCTAGTACTACTATTATGTACTGAAAAGCTGGTTAGTAGATTAAAGCTTAAACAACATGAAGATTAAATCCAAAAAATATGAAATTTCAATTTCTAAACTAATTTGATTAATGTGTCATAAAGATCCAGATCAGAAATGCTTCTATCACAAGTCAAAACATACAAATGACATCTAAATTTTTTGGAATCTGGTTCTTCTAAAATTTAAACTAGACATAGAAAGAACCTTATTTGAAAATAGAGCAACTTAAATATATAGTCAAATATAAGGCCTTTCATAATAAGATCACATCTAAAATCAATTTAAAACTAGCAATCACACTTTGATGTGCAATGGATATGTCGAAGATGTGTTGAAGGTAAATTAGGAAAAATTTTGGTTTACTTTTTGCATGCATTTATGCAGTAAACATGAGGTCAATTGGTAGTCCATTTAGAAAATGATGTTTGTGCAATAAAGGTCTCAAATTTCAATAGAAAGGTGACAAATTCAAATCAATTATGCATCCACTTAGAAGGATCTACACACAACTAAAATAAAACATCTAAATCAAGAAGATAATC
>VDFB02219399.1:0-22526 GCA_007258455.2 Sequoia sempervirens
GAGAGGGAGAGAGAGGGAGAGGGAGAGGGAGAGAGGGAGTTGGATTGAGAGGGACTTATCAAGGTAGAGTGGGAGGGATAGAGGGAGGGAGGGAGGGACATAGATAAAGAGAGAGATTAGGGTTTAGGTTTAAGGTCTAATAGTTAGGGATAGGGTTTATGATTTAAGGTTTAAGGGTTGAGGGTTGATGCTTTAGGGATAGGGTTAAGTGAGACACCTAGATGACTAAGGAGGGATGGATGGCTAAGGAGAGAGAGAGGGAGGGGAAATATTTAGAAAATCAACATTTTCATAACGTGAGTGCATTTTGAAGAAGTTGAGATATAGTTATTTCGTATAGCAAGACAAAACACGCATGAATTCTAAAAATGTTAAAAAATTCAACACACCTATGTTCCAAGCCCACATGTTTTGTTATTCTGGTGGTTATGCATGTGTTTTAACAAGAATTTTTTTTTGATGTTGTTGGGAAGTGCACATGCAAAGTTTTCACATTCTACCACCTTTGTATGAACTTTCCACCACCTTTTAATTGTTTTCCAACTTAGGAAGGAGGAAATAACATATTTTTCACATCGAATTTGATATATATCAATTCAAGTGTCAATTTTTGTAGTTCTGCAATGTTAATTGTGATTGAATTGTAGGAATTTTATATTATGCATTGGTTATTTGTATTATTGTTAGTAATTCTATTCAAGTGATATACAACTAAATATTGAAAAGGAATCAAACTTGTGAAAAACTCAAATTTTTGAGGAGTTTGATTCAAGAAGTAAGAAAAACTACATAATTGGGTAGTGCATACCCCTTTCCAAAGCTTCCATTTTGGTATAGGCATGGGGTATGTTGGAAAATTCTTTGGAATTTGATTTTACACCTAGAAATTACATTTGCTTAAAATTTCCTAAAGCCTTTTCAACAAATCCATTTTGTGCATATCCTACAATCATTTTAGTCCATGAGGACATATCTCATTGAGGAATTGTGTCAAATAGTTCATGTGCCTTGTCTATACATGTCTACCAAAGCATTTTATCAAACATCATATACAAGGCAATGATTTCTTTGGAAAAATGCCTCAAAGAAATGTGGTCTCATGGTGATGTCCATCACCATGAGACCACATTTATTTGAGGAATTTTTTTAAACAACTCACTACCTTTTCTATGCTACCACATTTTCCGTACATGCCTACAAAAGAATTTTATCAAACATGTTAGACAAGGCAATGAGCTATTTGAAAAAATGCCTTAAATAAATGTGGTCTCATGGTGATGTCCATCACCATGAGACCATATTTCTTTGAGGATTTTTTTCAAACAAATCATTCCCTTGTCTATGCTACCAAAATTTCCATACATTTTCTATTTTATCCATATCCTGCAATCATTGTAGTCCACGAGGACATATTTCATTGAGGAATTTTTTGAAATAGTTCACATGCCTTGTCTATGAATCCACATTTTGAATGTGTCTACTAAGGAACTTGCAACCATAACACTCAAGAAAATCCCCCCATTTTATGTTTCGATAGATATGATACCCCATTGCAAGGTCCCTTTGTTGCTATGGATAAAATCCTAAAACATGTGCTTTCGACCAAACTATGGATGCGTGGAAAAAATCTATCAAAGAATAATAGAAAGAAAAATCATATAAAAGGTAGTGAGTTGTTTTAAAATATGCCTCAAAGAAATGTGGTCTCATGGTGATGAAAATTATGCTATGAGTAGTTTGAGAAAGTTCCTATCTTGCAATCATGGCATTCCATGAGACCACATTTTCTTAATGCAGTCCATTAAAACATTCATGTGAGCTTTGTCTATGCTACCGCATTTTGAATGCATGTCTATTTGTGGAAATTATATTGGTAGGACCTACGTTAGAAAATGGATAGAGAAAAGTGACATTCAATAAATTCTTGCAAGGTAGAAATACTTAAAAAAAATAGCTTTCCATTTTTCTTGCGTTCTTAGTGCACTTGCTTATTCATCATTGTTGAGTGAAATTTATTCTTCTACATGATGATTGTATGTATTTTGTATGAAGGGTTGAATGACATATATTTCATTTATTTATATGGATTCATTTTTTAGGAACTAATATTTGTCTCTTTATCATGCTATAGATAAAATTCTGCATCATGTTGAGGAAACGATCAAGGATTAAACCAACACAGGAAAAGAAAGAAGCTAAGAATGCAAAGAAAGCAACATATATGAGGGAACATCGTGAGAAGAAGAAATTGGAAAATATTGTCAAAGACATGCCAATTGAAGAGGAACCTCAACCATCAATAAGATATATGGAATTGGGAGCACAAAGGGAATGAATGTGAAACCTTCGTGCTATGAGAAATTTGAATATCGTAGTTGGAGACACATCCTCTACTGCAAGTGAAGATGGAGGGACACCATCTACTGCATCTCAAGTTGAGAGTACATCATCACTCACATTTGAGGAAGGAGATACACCATCATTCCCATCTCAACCTCAAAGTACGTCATCTATTCTATCCCCGATTGAAGGTATGAAATCTAGCCCATCTCTTTTAAATATTGATGAAATTCAAAATGTTGAGATGAATTTACCTTTGAGAACACCACCAAAAATTTTGTATAGAAAGAAAAAGTATTTGATTAAATAATGATGAGAATATTTTGCATCCAATGGAAGGTAAGATGCCAAAAAAACTTGTAGAATATATGTTCATAAGATTTGGAGAGTGATCTTTGAAAAGTTAAATGAGACCACAAGATGTCAACTACTTGTTGAAATGATATGAAATATAAAGTATAGGTCCATCATGAAGATTCTTGGGTTGGGAATATCAGAGTCTTCGAGTGAAAGAGATATTGTGAAGAATCTAATGAGTGCATATGAGAGTGTGGGTAACACCTCATGCTCAAAAGATAGTAATGTCACACAACATGTCATTACATAAAAAATAGTGAGTAATCAAATGAGGAAAGCTCGTCTGATTAGAAAGACAAGTCAAGAATAAATAATTAATAGATTTTTTTTATCAAGAGTCGTTCAAAGGCACCAAAGAATTGAGGACACCGATGCCAATGAATAATGGGAATTCTCAGGGAGACTACCATGAAAAGACAAACATTAGGGGAAATTTACATAAAAAATGGCCTCCTAAGGATGACATCATTAGCTTTTTAAGTTATCAAAAATCAACTAAAAGATGACATCAACCTGTACAGTGACATCATCCAAAATAAAAATAAAATTATTTATTTTATAAAATAAAACTTTCTGAAATCTTATGAATTAACTCATGATGGTTAATTTAACTCTACATATAATATTATATCTCATTCATCTTTCTAAATTCTTAAGCCTTTCTCAAACATTCCACAAGCATTTCCAGCTCTCTTCTCCTCTCTTCTTTCTTTTTCTTCGCATAAGCAGCTAGTGACTTTAAATTTTTAATAAACATTTAAATTTTTAATAAAATCATATATATATATATATAATAAAATATATAAAGTTACTTTTACTTTGCCACTTTTTAAATAAAAAAAATTAATTTAAAAAAACAAATAATCAAGAAAAGAAAGTGAATTTGACTTTTTTAATAAATTATAATAGAAATAGAAGTTACCAAACGAGAGTTTAAGAGTTTTTAAATAAAAAATAAATAATGAAGAAAGTGAACTTGAGTTTTTTAATAAATTATAATAGAAATATATGTTACCACTTTTAAAAAATCATGGGCTTCAATTTTTTAAGGAATTATAATAGAAATGTGTGTCCCCACTTAACTCATGTAGTTAGGTAATTTATATTTTTTATATTTAAATAATTTCTATTATATGAGACAATTTTTTCTTTTTTAGAGTTCCTTAAGAGGCCCATTTTTTGAAGCATTGAGATCACTAATTGAATAATTTTGGAAGAATAACACAAGGGTATCTCCAAATCAAAGGGATGTGGT
This sequence comes from Sequoia sempervirens, assembly GCA_007258455.2. NCBI lineage: Eukaryota > Viridiplantae > Streptophyta > Pinopsida > Cupressales > Cupressaceae > Sequoia > Sequoia sempervirens. The sequence continues at coordinate 3,953 of VDFB02219399.1, forward strand.
AAGAAGGAGAATTGGTAGTCGAAGCCGTGAGCGACATCCAAAGCTTTTTTTGGATACAACTCAAACACAATTTTTTGGTAAATTTTTAGAGATGTATCCTCAAATTAAAATTTATCAAAGATATTTTGAAATGCTAAAACCTTTTTATGTCAAAATAAATCACACATGCACTAATTTTTTTTGTAAATTACATATTGAATTTTCTAACCATTTTGATGTTTATCATTCTATATGTTTAGATTTGCATACTAACAATATTTTGTAAGATTGTGGCATACATGCCCCACCAACATCTTCAAGAGACTTCATATTAAAAAATTTAAATGTAAAAGAAAGGAAGGCCAAATACTCTGCATGAAATTATGTTTGGATGGCACATGTCAACATTGTGGTGGCTTGCAACGTATGCTAATATGTGAACACATGGAAAGCACACATGCAATTGGAAACAAACTAGTAGAGTTCAAAAAGTATAAAACAGTGGACTACAATACAAAAGATGGTAAAAAAGAAAAAATGTGTGATTTGGTTATTCAAAATATTCCAGTGTATTAGTTTATGTCTATATTTCGTGATAGTATAGCGTATGAGTATGCAAGGCATACCCATAGAGCTCAGTGGTTGGAATTGCAATTCAAGTTATGCAAGGACACCTTTCCACTTGGTAGCATTGTTTCAGTAGTTGAATTTGCATAGAACTATAGTCTACAGTCACAATGTGAGGTGTAATCACAATATTACAACACCACATAGGTTTCTATATTTGTGCACATAGCATTCATTCATGCAACTGATAGTATAGAGAATAACAAGAAGGAAGGTATTGAGGGAGTACCACTTTTATATTAGTGATGATCCCACACATTCTATAGAGTTCATGCAAGGTTTTTCTTAGTTGTTCTACAATGATTTGGCTAGGAGGGGCATAACATACATCTAGCATATAATATGGTCGGATAACTATGCATAACAATTCAAGAACTAGTTGATGTTTTATTGGTTGAGTAGGATGCATGTTATTACAAGTGTTCAACATATGTGGAACTTTTGTGAGGCCGAGCATGGAAAGGAGAAGCATGAAGGGGTAGGAGCATGTATCAAAAGAGCATTAGCATGAGAAGAGCTAAAGTATAAAGAGAATGCAACGTTGACAAATGCAAAATCAATCGTTGAGTGGTGTAATGCTTTGATGGGTCTAAGTAATGAAGGTAAGTCATTAGTTTGTAGATTTTTTTCATTGATAAATGATACTAACATTGAACCATATGAGGATTTTTGTACAATGACAGGGTCAAGTGAGCTACACTCTTTCAAAAGCTCAAATGCAGGTTCATGGAGTATCCATACACAAAAGATGGAATGCTTTTATTCTTCATGTGCGATTCAATCTTGGAATGAGTGTGAACCAAAGGAGTGGGTTGACGAATGGTGGTTAAGCTATCTTATCCGACTTGACATGTATCATCCCTCGATGGCACTAGAATTGACACAGATGGAATCATCGATTCACTTTGACCACATATCAAATCTAGTTCAATTGATGGAAAACGAGTCAAATACATGTAGTGTAAACTTTCAAGATGGTGTAACTTTCATTTTATTCATTGTCCAACCAAACTGACTCTTCCAACATGTCCATATGGGTGGGTTTATGCTAGGAAAGGTCTTGTTTCATACCCAAACATGTTGAAACAATATGAACTACACTATATAAGAAAAGTCTCTTAAGAGACCAAAGTGCAAAGAGGTAGAAACTTTGACAAGTGATTACCCCAAAATCATGGCACGTAGAAACATTTTGTCTAAGGCTACAGGATCATGTAGGGGCCCTTTGTAATAACCTCTGTTGGTTTTTGATAGCTCCAAGTCATTTTCCTGTGGTGAAGAGTTTTTAGATGATGGAAAATGGGTCAATTGCATGTAGTGTAAAGTTGCAAAGTTGCGTAAATTTTGTTTTGTTCATCATAGGACTAAATAGACTATTCCAACACATCTAGATGGGTGGTTTTATGCTATGAAAGGTCCTAATTTGCACCCAAACATGCCAGAATAGTCCGAGCTTCATTGTACTGGCGAAGTCTCTTAAGAGACCAAAGTGCAAAGGGGCAACAAACTTCGACGAGTGATTACTCAAAAACCGTGGCATTTATGAACATTCTATCTAAGGCTAAGGGATCATGTAGGTCCCCTCTACAATAATCTCTCTTAGATTTTGATAGCTCCAAGTCATTTTCCCATGGTGAAGAGTTTTCAAGTGATGGAAAACGGGTTAGTTGCATGTACTGTAAAGTTACAATGTGGTGCAATTTTTGTTCTGTTCATCATACAACTGAACTGATTGTTCCAAAAGACTCTATGGGTGGGTTATGCTAGGAAAGGTCTTGTTTCGCACGCAAACATGCCAAAATAGTCTTAGCTACATTGTACCGGTGAAGTCTCTTAAAAGACCAGAGTGCAAAGGGGAAAAAAAATTTGATGAATGATTAGTTGGAAACTGTGCCACTTAGAAACATTATGTCTAAGGCTAAGAGATCATGTAAGGCCCCTCTACAATAACCTCTCTTAATTTTTGATAGCTTCAAGTTATTTTCTCGTGGTGAAGAGTTTTTAGTTGATGGAAAATAGGTCAGTTACAAAGTGGTGTAACTTTTTTTATGTACATCATATGACCAAACCAATTGTTCCAACATGTTTGAAAGGGTGGGTTTATGCTAGGAAAGGTCTTGTTCCATACCCAAACATGCTAGAACATATCGAGATACATTGTACTAGCGAAGTCTCTTAAGAGACCAAAGTGCAAAGGGGCAAAAAACTTTGATGAAAAATTACTCAGAAAACGTGGAACTTAGAAATTTTTTGTATGAGGCTACAAGATCCTGTAGGGCCCCTCTACAATAACCTCTCTCATATTTTGATATCTCCAAGTCATTTTCCCATGATGAAGAGTTTTCAGCTAATGAAAAATGGGTCAAATGCATGTAGTGTAAAGTTGAAAAGTGGTGTAACTTTCGTTATGTTCATCATACTACTAAACCGACTATTCCAATATGTCTAAATGGGTGGGTTTATGCTAGGAAAGGTCTTGTTTTGCACCCAAACATGTCAGAACAGTTTGAGCTACATTGTACCGATGAAGTCTCTTAAGAGACCAAAGTGCAAAGGGGCAACAAACTTTGATGAGCGATTACTCAAAAACGGTGGCACTTAGAAACATTTCGTCTGAGGCTACAGGATCATGTAGGGCCCCTCTACAATAAAATATCTCAGATTTTGATAGCTCCAAGTTATTTTTCTATGGTGAAGATGTTCGAATCAAAGAACATTAAGAGGGGGGTTGAATCAGTGTTCAACAATTTTTAAGTTTATTAATATGATCTTTAAAGTACTTAAAGCATAGAGCCAAAAGAAAGATACAACAACACAAATAAAACAACCATAACACCATAACACAAATATTTTTACATGGAAACCTTGTTAGGGAAAAAAACACAGTGGAAGGCCAATCCACAATATGAGTATACTCTGAAGTAAGTGTTTACAAAAGGAATGCACGTGCATTCAGGCACACTGCCTAAAGCTCACTGCTCAAAAACAGAAAGGCTCATTGCCTTACAATAAGTGTCAAAAGACAACTAGAGTGGTGAACTATGAAATAACATCTACAAACTCTTGAGGATAGTTTTGGTTAAGCACATCAGTCGCTTCCTTGACCTTCTATCTGATTTTTCTCTTCTGCTATGTTTTGCTTCAATTCGCATCACAAAACCTTTTATGCACAAGTGAAACTATGCATAATCGCTCTACAATCCTTCTGATATTCACAACATGTATAAATACACTTCAAACATACATCAAAATGATATAAAAAATCACTTATATATATCTGCTACTAAGGATTTAATCGCGACATGCCAGCTTCAATAAAATAGAAAAATATTTACAAACTATCAGCTCAATTTACAAATGATTTTCAATACGCACCAAAAAAAGTCTGCCACAGCATAGTGAGGACCCAAATCAACATGTTCGAACACAAAAAAACTTAAACAATTACTCCTCAAATATCTGCAACAGGCTATATTCACCAAGTTAGTCTTCTTGCACTGATGAACAAAAAAAGCAATCAACCGGATCTTCTAACTTGCACATAGATCGATACAAGGCTCTAAGATTCAAGGATAACATAGATCATATACTAAATTTTTTTCCCTAAGATATAGAACTCAAAAAGATAACAAAAAATTTGCATATGAATCGATGAACACAATTCTATTAGATGCTTTTTTCTTGCTTGACAGTTAATCACAAAACTTCTATCTGAGTTCCGATATGATCAAATGTTGACGTGTGGATCAAATAACTGACTAGGGTTTCCATCAATAAAAACACTAGATGACTTGTGCAGTGTCTCTTGCGAACAATCCCCTCCTTTGGCATTGATGGCAACACTTAGTAAAAAATGATAGTGTCGGATCAGTACCAACATGAATTACACTGCCAACCTTCAAAGCTCCAAAAATACAACTCCCCCTGAGATGATCAAGGAATTTTTCACTGTCCCATTCTCCCCCTTTGACATCAATGGAAAAGGAAGGAAATACGCATACAAAATTTCTATAAACAAACTGTACAAACATGCCTCACTAGCTTATATCGACTTGAATAGATCTACAAAAATTTTCAACAGGTTCAAACTTGTTTCCTGTTGAAATAATATTCCAAGCAGCTCCCTTCGGGTTCCCCCTTTTTTGCATATATTCGTGCGCTGCCTGCGCGTCTCCGCGTCTTTTTCGGCTTCCCAACAGGTTTTGATCTCCCCCGTTGTGCATTCCTTGCTTCACAACTTCGACAAGCGGCTCCCCGTTCGGCTCCTGAAAGAATGCGCTGGGCGCCCACGTGTCTCGCCTGCGGGGTTCTTCATTTTCTGTTGCTTTATGTTTCCCACGGGTTGCGAAACGGGGCCCACATCTTTGTACGTGGCGGTGTATCACAATCTTTCCCTAGCAAGAGTAGAGTATGCTGCGACGGGCTGCGAAGGATTTCTATTGGCCTTCTTTATTTCCTGGCGGGACCCACCCTCGCTCATGTGTCAGCGGTTCGCAGTTTTTAAAACAACAACAGGGGCGAGAGCACCACGGGTTGCGAAACGCGGCCACGCATCTTTCACCACCCTTTTCATGCGGCCTTTCCCCGTTTTCAAAGTAGCCTCCGTCCCCTGAATATGTGTCACTTCTCCGCAAGCCCCCGGTCGATGGAGGAGGAGTTTTCATTCGGGCCGCGGTTTGCTACCACGTGCTTTACATCGATTATCAAAGCAAGCTGTGAGATGGCCGAGCGGGATGGTGTCATTGACTACTGCTCGCCATGGTTCTCTAAAGCGGTGGACGACACTCGTCGCTTCGAAGCCTGCTTAGGACCACTGCCATCATTTCAAAGGGCACGCCTGTAACTGACCAACTGGATGCTGTACCCTGATTGGCTGCTCTCATAACGAAATTGGGAATATTCTTATTCGGGCATCATTACGGGAGATTGTGGAATCATTCTGTTACAACTCTCCAGGCGGTGGGATTTTGCTCTCCGGCTATATATACTCCCTCTGTTGAGGGACAATGGTCCAAGATTTTTTGGGAAGAATTCTGGGTTTATCAAGAGACGTCAGGCCTCTTTTGCATGTTTATTCACAAGGAACTTTCAGACTGTGCCTATTGTTCGGCCTTTCTGCTTTTCATGTCTTGATTAAACTGTGAACTGTGCTTTTTATGGTCTTAAGCATTTCATTTGAGGAGACTTCTATATATTGAATGCAAACTTGCTGGTCTAAATCATGTCTTAATGACTCTTCTTAGCAGTAAGAATGTATGTGATACTGTTTTATGTCAATTGAATGAACTGTTTATGCTATTGCTTTGAACTTCCGGTGTTTTGGAACATATCAATAACATTCAGGCCCTTGAGTCTATGATTTATCGTGCCTATCAGAAAGCTTTGGCGCATCGCCTTAGATTAGTATTTGTTTATTATATCTGCTTCCTTTTCCCTTTCTAAAAACCATTATATAGAAGAAGCCAGCTTCTTTAAAATCTGGAGGTCACTCAGTTTGGCGCAAAGGGGTCCCCCTTGAACTGAGTTTCCCATAAAGGCACTGTTATCTCGTCAATTTTTGGCGTCAACAGTTTGTCCTTTTTTCTGGCACGCCCGGTGGGACCCAAACTAATGAAATCGTCTTCTAAAAGGGTATATGAGCCATCGGCCTGTAACTAGATCCCAAACTGCAAGTAACCCAGGTTTACTAGTGCCTCCATTCGGGATAGTCCAGGCCGCAAATCAGTTAGTAACCATTCCATTCCCACCACCTTTTCCTCTCACCATGTTGCCGGCCGTGAATAGAAATTATGTAGCATGGGATGCTGGGAGTCCCCTGGTAGCTCCAGTAGCACCTGCTATTTGGGGTGCCATTCCGGTTTCGGTCCTGAAAGCTCTTCCCAAATTCGCCGGAGATAACACAAAAACGCCAGCAGAGCACTTGCAGGATGTAGTGGATGTATGCCTAGTACATGGTATCACAGCGCAGAATGTAGCCCTGAGGTTCCTTGCTGCGTCCTTCAAAGGCAAAGCCCTGGAGTGGTACCGAACACTGACTCCTAATACCATTCGCACTTGGGATGACCTCGGAGATCCATTCTATGAAAGGTTTTCAAATGACGAAGATCGTTCTTCGCTATATTATCAGTTATCCGTCATCAAACGAGCACCCCAAGAGGCTCTGACGGACTTCAATGCCCGATTTCACTCAAGTTGGCGGAGGATTCCTGTGACCATCCGCCCGACCCCAGATTTGGCGTTCATGTTCTATCTGAAGTCCATCAATCCTGACATTTCTATGATGATCAAGTCTCTGGGAGGAGCCACTCTACCAGATGCATATGCCACCACTATCAAAGCAGAAAATCACTTGATAGACTGCGGAAAATTGCCTCCTCGACCTGTTATGCCTATATTTCCCGAGATATCAAATGTAGCACAAGAGGTGGCGTCGACCAGTGCGCCAGCGACTCCCCAATCAGCGTACTCATATACAGCCGCTCCTGAAAACTTGGCCTCTACATCAAGCTCCCCGAAGAATGAGATGGGCGACCTCAAGGAGATGCTACGGACTATGGCGAATGATATAACAATGCTCAAGCGGAACCAAGCAATGCCTCCACGGCCTACGTATCAGAACTATCAAGGTGGGCGGCCTACCTATCAGCAGAATCAATATCAGAATGCACATCGCACTAACCCACCAACGGCGGCTATGAACCAAATAGTTCCGGTGCCTACGCCACTGGCAGGAGCGTCGCCAAGCTCTAGCAGAGAATTAACCGTGGGACAAAACAATCTTATTGATGACATCAATCCATGGTGCTTCCCTTGCAACGATGTGCATATGCCCCGAAATTGTCCGCGTGGCAACTTACAACAAAGGATAGCGGAGCAACGTAGTCAAGGTATTGCGACAGAGAACGAAGAATACAGATATGCCCCGGCAATGGAGAATGCGGTCCTTACCGCGCAAATACAAGGAATGTCCCTAGAGCAAGAGTCCGACATTGTTCCTGATCATGCACTCTTCTCATGGATGGAAGATGAGGAAATGGTGTTTGCAAATGACACGACCACAACCGAAACGCCGTGGGAAAAATCCGACTATAATACGCGCTCCAAGAGAAGATTCACTGGTGAGGCCGTGGTTTCACTTTCGGACAGTCCGTAGTGCAAGGACATTTTGGATCAAATTCCTAGCGGTCCGACTGAATCCTTGTCTTCTCAACCGCGGAAGGAGATTATTATAACAAAAGCAACGGAGCAGAAATCTCTGAGCTCCTCACCTCTTAACGTGGTGGAGCAGTTGAAGAAATCACCCGCTAATGTGTCTTTATGGGACATTCTAGCTATTCCGGAGCAGAAGACCATACTCCAAAAAGCACTTCAGCAATAGATGGACCCAGCACTAACCGAGCCTTTGGCCAGTACCGAGGCGGTTTATCAAATGCCGCCAACTAAGGTGGTCGCAAACAAAGCGGTGGAATCCCATGCAGACGTCGGAGGTAGGCCAAAACCTCAACCCTTCTTCTTGACCCTCATTATAGGGGAGAAACTATTACACAACGCTATGATTGATTCTGGCGCTAGTACCACGGTTATGCCAAAACTAATAGCCGAGGCCTTGGGACTCAGCTATGAACCTATGAAGAAAGGGGTGATGTAGCTAGATGGAAATAAGGTTGATACTGTGGGTGTCATCAAAGCACTTCCGTTGACTCTATTTGCCTGCCCGAGTATCACTGTCCCGCAAGATACAGTGATCATAAATGTTCCGCCAATGTTTGGTCTTTGCCTTTCTCGAGAGTTTATTTCAAAGGTGGGAGGCTATTTGTCTTTAGACTGGTCACATCTAATACTTAGGACCAAACATGGTGCAAAGATGAAGATAGAATCGGAGGCTCTGCATTCCGAACATGTGGCGAACGAGGCCCTGATTAACTTTGAAGCCGCACATACCTCCATCACCAAGCAAGACATGTACAATGTTGAACTGCTGGAGGAGGAAAAGGTCAACGGAGACCGAAGTGATAGCGAGGATGCTCTGTTGAGTGAACATATAAATAATGATCCCTTCGGAAATTATCATGCTACCGGGTTAGGCACATATGTGATCTATGACGAAGACCAGGTTCTTTCGAAGGTCGTCAAAGAACCCAACGATGACCAAGCAAGTGAGCTGTGGACATTATATTTTGACGGAGCAAGGAGAAAAGTTGGCGCTGGAGCAGGGATATGTCTAATATCCCCACAGAATGAAAAGTTGCTGAGGTCCTTCCGATTCCAATTTGCTTGTTCAAATAATGAGGCTGAATATGAGGGTCTAGTCCAGGGCCTAAGCCTAGCGGAACGAATGGGTATCAAGCAATTGATTGTATTCGGAGACTCAGAACTGGTAGTTAATCAGGTCCGAGGAGTCTCAGCAGCAAAGAATATCCGCATGAGATCCTATAGACATCAAATCTGGGACCTTGTAGAAAGTTTTGAAGCTTTCAACATCCTGACCATTCCCCGAGCACAGAATGGCGATGCAGACCGCATGGCAGTAATCGGTGCTCAGTTTGATCCTGTCTCCGACTTGCTTCGGAACAAATATTCAGTACGAGTGCTTGTTAGACCAGCAATACCCGACAATGACCAAAGTTGGCAAGTCTTTGAGAGCGATGAACACATCGCCTCGTTTATTCAAAACTCAGGGGAATTTTCCGATCAACTCCAACCAAAGATCGCTGAGGCCTACGAGGGACAAATTATGCAGCTGAAAGTCAAATAAGCTTCCGAAAGGATTGGTTACTCTCAAAAAAAAATTCGATTGTAGTGACGCCCGAAATGATAAGCGGAAGTTCGTGGCAGAAAAAGGTGATTATGAGAATCTTCGGGTTTCCGATGACAGGAACCTTCGGGTCGGAAAAGATGTCTCACAGCAAGATAGAGAAAGGCTTATCAATTTCTGTGAGAAATATGGAGTAGTGGCCTGGTCCTACGATGATCTGGAAGGTTATGATCCTGGTATCATTCAACATACTATTGAGCTAACAGAAGGTGCGAAGCCAATCCGACAGAAACAGCGGCCGGTCAACCCTAAAGTTGAAGCCTTGATGGCACAAGAGCTAACCAAGCTCATTGAGTCGCGTATTGTCTTCCCAATTAAACATAGTACTTGGGTATCAAATCTGGTACCAGTCCGAAAGAAGAATGGTGATATACGCTTATGCGTAGATTTCTGAGACCTAAATAAAGCATCTCTGAAGGACCACTATCCCTTACCTTCTATGGAGTCGATCCTCCAAACTGTCGCGGGATCGGAAATGTTCTCTCTACTGGATGGCTTCTCTGGCTATAACCAGATTCGAGTAAGAGAGGAAGATCAGCACAAGACTACGTTCACCACCAAGTGGGGGACGTTTGCATACGCTAAAATGCCTTTTGGTTTATCTAATGCAGGGGCAACCTTCCAGAGAGCTATGGACGTCGCATTTAGCGAGCTGATCAATAAGATTATCCTAATCTATTTGGATGATCTTATTGTGTTCTCCAAATCTAAAGATGATCATTTCGATCATCGGAGTTGGTGTTTCAAAAGTGCCAAGAGTTCGGGATTTCCTTAAACCCGAGGAAATGTGTGTTCGGAGTACCTCAGGGTAAGCTGTTAGGACATGTTGTGTCGAAGGAAGGTATTTCAATTGACCCAGAACGAGTAAAGGCTATAAAGGAGCTTCCTCTCCCGGTGAATAAGAAAGGTGTCCAGTCTTTTCTGGGCAAAGTAAATTTCGTCAGTAAATTTATTTCCGATTTTGCGGGAATAATTAGGCCGATCACCCTAATGCTGAAAAAGGATCAAATTTTCAAGTGGACAACGGAGGCGAGGGAGGCATTTGAGAAGGTCAAGGAAGCTATCTCATCAGCCCCAGTGTTGATCAATCCAGATCAACATAAAGATTTTATAATGTATGCTTTCAGTAGCAAGTCAAGTATCGCTACTGTTCTGACTCAAAAGGATAGAGAAGGAAAGGGGGAGCATCCAGTTGCTTTCTATTCCCGAACCTTAAAGGAATATGAAGTGAATTATAACTTCGTTGAAAGACAGGCTTTCGCAATAGTGAAGGGGCTTAAAAAGTTCCGCCATCTAATTTCCTGTAGCAAAGTCCTGGTATATGTCGCACATTCTAGTGTGCGGGAATACATCATGGAGGGAGAAATCACAGAAAAAAGGGCTAATTGGATCACTAAGATCCTGGAATATGACATTGAGGTCAGGCCCACCAGGACTATTAAAGGCAGAGGTCTGTGTGAGTATATGACACAGGAAGTGGAGATGCCTGCTAAAGAGGAACAGTCAGAACTTGTCCTGATAAACGGATTGGGATCGGAGGACGATTGGCTGAAAGATAGAATGAACTTCATGCAAACCGGAAGGTACCCGCCAGGCCTCTCATCCCAGAAAAGAAGGTATTACCGGCTCCAGAATCGCGGATACACGCTGATAGAAGGAGTCCTTTTCAAAAGGAATTTTAATGGTGTGCTCCTACGATGTGTTACATCAGGGGAGGCGCAGAAGATCCTCGACACATTTCACAATAGCGACGAAGGTGGACATTTCTCCGCTAAAACTACAGCCATCAAGGTCCTACGGGCTGGATATTACTGGCCTACACTTTTCAATGATTCCTACTCTCTGGTAAAGACTTGCAAAAAATGTCAGTTATTCTCCGACAGAAGGAAGAATTCAGCGATGCCCCTCAAACCTATTGTGGCGGATGAACCATTTGCTCAATGGGGCTTGGAATTTATCGGAATGATCAACCCAGTTTCCAGTTCCAGACATAAATGGATTTTAACAGCTATAAACTACTTCACAAGGTGGGCTAAAGCCGTTCCCCTTAAAGAGGCAACGGAGGTAGAGATTGTGGACTTCCTCGAGGCTCTGGTGATGAGGTTCGGCCCTCTGAAGATGATCATTTCGGACAATGCTAGGGCATTTGTAGGCACAAAGGTATGTCACTTTGCATTGAAAAATGACATATTCCTTAAAACATCTTCAAACTATTATCCACAGGGAAATGGCCTAGCCGAGTCAACAAACAAGAGTTTAGTCCGACTCCTCAAAAAAGTGGGCTCAAAACACCAAAGGGAATGGCATAAAAATCTCCGAAAAGCACTCTGGGCCAACCGCATAACTCCAAAACAAGTCCTCAAGACTTCACCCTATGAGCTAGTATATGGGAAAGAAGCGCTGCTACCTATCTCTATGGAGATTCCGGCGATACAGTTGTTGAAATCTCTTGAGATAGAACAAAATGACGCCATGGAAGTTCGGCTTGCCGAACTATTAGAAGTACAAGAAAAAAGGGAGAATTCCCTAAAGTCCATGACTGGCCATCAACAGGTGGTCAAACGGTGGTTTGACAAAAAGGCTTCCGACCAAGGCCTAAAAAGTGGAGATTTAGTGCTAAAATACGACAGCAGGGTTGCGAAGCCAGGTCAGCATGGTAAGTTCGATAGCCTATGGGAAGGACCCTTCAAAATCATTCGGTGCATGCAACACAATGCCTTTGAGTTGGAAAATATGGAACAGGAGCCCCTAGGAATCCCGGTTAATGGGATTTACCTTAAATTGTTCCATTAAGCGTCAAGCCCTACCCTGTACAGTTGTAAATAACGCTTTTTCTTTTTCCTTTCCTGTTTTTGGCCTATCCTTTTGCTAAAACCAATTGACTTGCTATGTATTCGCTTATCATCGTTAGTGGGTAAAGCACCAGAGTTCTTAAAACACAAAAGTATGCTCGTAGACAGAAACAAAACATACAAGATTGGCAAACCCAGAAAAAATTGTACGCAGAAGCAAACAGGAGCATAAAATTTCACAACAAAAAGAGAAGTATATTTTTATATACATGTTTCTGAGTTACAAAATGGCATGAATGTCGATTTTCAAATATACAAAATATAAGAGCATATATATATATACGTTGGCCTTTTATCAGGCTGATACGGAGAAAAGGGGTTACATCAACGAACACCAAGGCAAGGGGACCATTTATCCGCAGGAGTGGCTAGCAGCAACTGACGCATTCAAGATAGCGTCCGCTTCCTCCTCATCAACAGGTTCCTCGGCGGCACTGGCAGCATCATGAAGTGCGGCTGTCATCGGCGGTGGGTACACCAGGTCCCTGAAGTCAGTATACCACTCTACGTCGTAGAATGGTATCACGTTGTAGCTTCTGAACAGGAAGTGAAGAGCCTGGGTAACCCTTTGCTGATGCTGACCATGGGTCGGCAGGCGGAATCCGCTAAGGAATGGTAGCCAAGCCACGACAGCTTCTTCTTCAATATAGCGACGTAGGTCGCTGGCTGATGGCAGGCCAATTCCATACGCAGCGTGTGTGACAACCTCGCCAAGCCCGTTCAGGTACTTCTTCGGGAAGATTTCTTTGACTAGCTTCAATACAAGAGGCCGAGGGACAGAAATGTCTAGCATAGACGCCACAAAGTGTGAGCACACATCGGTGTTCACCCGATGCTTATCTTCATACTCCACACAATCCTTGCCGAGAACCCACTTAATGGCTACTAAAACCAGCGAGTGCTTGTTCTTCGTCATTCTCTTAAGCCTCCTGGTGGAGATTTCACCTACAAATGTTGTTTGTGATTTGAAGGAGGTCAGGCGAATGGGAGTATCCATCTCTCCTAGAACTATTCCTAAACCTGCTAAGTATGCCGAAAGCTGCTTACTACTTTGACCTATGAAAAGACTCACTTAGCAGTATTCTACTTGCCTATCACTTCTCGACGCAAAGTGTGTATGTTTGCTATCTACTGGCCTATTTATAGAAAATTGATAAGACATATGCCAATCCGCCGTAAGCAATGTGATGTATATTGGCTACAATCTCGAGGGCCGAGTCTGTGTTTGTTCACGTTTTGGGCTGGCACACGCATGGTAGCACGGCTCAAGGCATGCTTAATTAAATCAAGTTAATTAATTAAGCTTTAAAAGGTGGCACTTGTTGATGAAGGGACGTATGGTCGTATGCTATGGTGTCAAATCTCAAGCACATCCCAGAACCCGAGGCGATATTCGTATCTCTTTCAGGCGGTGATCGTTTGCTTGGCGTAATCATTCCGGCCAGGGATATTAATTACCGGTACATGCTAGCGCAACACAAGGGGGCCAGTTGCAGGCTCAATTTCCAAGGAAATCGGGGCGTATCACACGATCTTCTAAAAGCGATGATGAAATCCAGCCACCTCGAAAAAGCAATCAGCCCATCTTGCACGAGTTGTGGAATTAACGGTACATGCCGAATTAAATGCAAGGGCTCTCGCTCTCCTACCACCTTAAGGAAAGCTGCTATTATTGCATGAAGACGCTTATTGTTCCTAAGTCTTTTTCAAAAAGCTAAGGAGTGCACGAAGTGTTTTCTGTCTGTATTTCCAGTGCAAGCGTATTCAAAGGCCAGCGAACCTTCAAGTTCTGCCGCGAAGAAAGATGGCAGAATCTTCAGCTCAGCCAGCAGAGGAAGGGATTAGCCAGGAACTGTATTCGGCTATTTGTTCTTTGGCCGAGGTATACGTGTTCGACGACGTAGCGTATGCCACTCCTGGTATACCCCAGAAGGTGAGGAGACACAACACAGAGGAGCTAGAGAAGCCCAAAGAGTGGAATAACCCTAAAAAGGTTGGAGAAAAGTGGGCTAATATCTACGATCCAAAGCTTGCTAGGAACCCTAAGTCTCTTAGAGAGGCGGCTTGTGCAAGGTTATCAGCGTCAAAGGCAGACCAGGCCACGACAAATAGAGTCTGGCTTAGCGGTCTTCCACAATACATGGTCCCATTGGTGCACTATTGCCCGGAGGTGGTCGACGCAGCTGTTCAACGCTACAATCCAAAGACCCACTGCATTGAGGGTCGCAATTTAAGAGTTCATATCGGCCCAGAAGCCATCTGGCATATGTTGTGCATTCCTGATCCCAAAAGGAGGAATGAGAATATCGAGCATTTCTACCCAAGCAAAGGGGAAAAAATATGGAAGAAAATGAAAACCAGCTCCGAGTTCTTGCTAGAAGAAACTAATAAGAAGGGTGGCACCTCCGCTAAGGCACCGAGTATCCCATTATCGCGTGGTTCATTCCGTGACGACCTTCAGGACCCCATCTCCATGCTGGCATTTGTTTGCGGCCGTGATTCCGATGAAAAGATTGAGGCTTTTTAGCTAGGCCTGACGATGCAGTTTCGCAGGCAGCATGAACATTTCTGGTATGATTTTGCTCAGTTCATGGTCGAAGAAATGATACAGCAAATAGAGAATTATCAGGCGGAGGAGAAATTTAGATTTCTTTCCTACTTGGTGCACATGTTCCTGCATCAGAATCCGGATTTCTTCGCCCGATTTTTCCCACTATCAATTTTTGACGAGCGGAACAAAAGAAAGCCGGTATCTACATGGACACCCTACCTTTCCGCAACATATGACTACTATGCCTTCGCGGACTATTTCATAGCCCCGGTCCTGAATGATTTGATCGGAGAGGGTGATATCGTCCGGCTTAACACTGAGCAGACTGGATTTCTGCAAAGCTACATCCCCGCTTGCGACTGGCTCCTGGGCAAGGATTTCACGATCCTTCGAATGAGGGGCTTTATTGGCAAGCCTTTCCTGCTCCCGGCTTGCATCACCGATAGAGTGCTCGCGCTGGAGGTTTACCGGCAGGTATGCGTCATTGATTTCATGTTTTGTAGCAGCAAAAGTGTCAAAAAGAAGGGATTCTTCAGTTGCCCAAAGAGTTTTAAGTCAATAACGCTTGTCAAAAAATGATCGCATGAGCTGCTAGGGAACAAGCTGGCACACCTAGGGTTGGTACTAGTGAATGATAAGTGAAGTTACAACCCTTTCAATGACACACTGAGCCACATATGAGAGTTGCATGTTCCCCGACCTTCTTGGGAGAAGCTGGCGTGAAATAACCCAGGCCCGAGTAAGATGAAGATACGGTGGTGGCACGGTCCCTACTCAGGATACCGGGGGCCCATGGCACAAGTTCTATTTTCGATTGGCGCCGAGGACAACCAGATAGAGTGAGCACTCAACAAGTTGAGAAAGTGGATGAGAGAATGGGCGATGAAAAGATAAAGGCTTTAGGAATCATGGGAAGCTAGGCTGATTAAGAAAGCCTGCAAAATGATTAAGAATGACGGGAGTTTAAAAAGAAGAATCTTTTGGGATGAAAGATCATCTTGACCCGACCTCCAGTACTAGCGGGGAAGCCAGCCCGGAAAAGAGTTCGATGAGCAGGAGGAAGAGAGGGCGATATCTTCGCAGGAAGGTGATGCCCCCGAGCATCCCGCCTATGTTGGCACTAATGTGCGCTTTAACATATCAAGGAGCTCACTTACGCGCACATGGGCCGCTAAACTGGTCAGGCTAGTGCCCCAGCAGAAAGATCCGACTGCCGAGGTTAGTGAGTGTCCCCCCGCGAAAAGACAACGCACGGAAAGTGTTATTGGGACAGTTTCACATGAACCGGCCGAAGGGGAAACACCCGCTGCTAGTCAAATGCCAGAGGTTGCGGTCGAGTCCCAAACGATCCAAATGCCACCGCCGACCAGTCAACAGGTACATTTCGCTCCTTCCTCTCTTGCATCTCATTCTTTCACGTCTGCCCCTGCTCAATTGGCAACTCCTGCCATTCGTCCGGGACCTCCACCCTCTGTTTCTAGCCCATCTTATCCCGGGGGATTTGCCCAATATTCGCAAGCCCAACCGTTTATAATCACCCCTCCGGGCATGCTAACGCCTACTGCTGCCGCCCAGACTTTCCTCACCTCGCTATCCGAAGATATTCCTCCCATCGGCCCCCACTCTTTTTCCGAGATGCTTACGGATCCCTTCCCACCACAGCAAACCGAGCCCCAAGCAGCGACTCTTTTTCCTCGGCCAACAGGCCTTACGACTGAATCTCCGGTTCAGCCGTTGCAATTATCCAGCCAGGCTGAAACCCCCCAGGCTAAGCTATGGAACGTGCCACACTTTTCTCCGCAAACCGTCACCCTCCAGAAGAAGCAAATGCGGGCGCCTATGAAAGTTACCTATCCCTACGCCCTACCTTCTGGTGTTCCCTTCGCAGGTGGGCTGGTTTCATCACCAGCTGAGTTCATTGCACAGATAGATTATGGGAAGGAGGCTCGCGCAAATAGAATGAGGCGACGAAGGGTAAAGGATGACAATGCCCCCGCTGAACCGAGAGTACAGGCTTCGTATGATGAGGCCCGCCAAGAATTAAAGTTTGCAACTATGTACCCAAGGATAAACAAGCCTCAGGGAGAAATGCAACCAGAGGACTATGATATTTATGCTGTCGGACTGGACATGAAGATGGCCCGGCCACAAGATAAAGTCAAAATCATGGAGGAGACACAACGGGTGGTCACTTCCGATTTCCTAAAGACTGGTCGCCAGCTGAAAAAGAAGGATGAACAGCTCAAGGCAGCCAAGGACAGGGTGAATTTTCTAGAGGCAAAGGAGAAATCCTTAGAGGCGGATATCGCCCGAATGACAGAAAGGGTGCTAACAGCAGAGAATGAGAGGAGCAGGCTTCATGGCGAAATTGCAAAGGCCCGAGTAGCCGACCCAGCCATATTAAAAGAGTTGCAGAATTAAAACCAAGCGGCGCAACAGAGCTTACAATCGATGGAGGAAGAGCTTGAACGCTTCCGCCTTGAGTTCAGTCAGAAGCTGGCAGAGAAAGGCGAAGAGATGGAACGCCTCAAAGAGCAGCATCAGCAAAAGATACAGGAAAAAGAGGCCGAATTCAAAGATTTGAAGACTAAACTAGAGGAGGAGCTCCGGGAAACGAAGACCAAGCTAGAAGATGAGCTCCGAGAGGCGAAAGCTTCATTAGAAGAGCAATCGGCTAACCACTCTCGAGCTGAACAGAATTGGCACAAACAAATGAACAGCTATGAAGCGCAGTTGGCATCTGAGAAGAAGAAGAAGAAGGCAGAATTTGCCGAGGCCCTCATTTCACGAGACACAAAGATTTTTTCGCTTAAGGCCTCCCTGCTACCAGCCCCTGCCCAACCGGATATCATCCCACTGGTCAGGCAATTGTACATTTCTCACTGGGAGAAAATCAAAGTCTTCTGCCTAAATCTGTAGCCTACCCTCCGATTCATCGACAGGGCGTTAAAACTCAATCAGGAGGCCCATGACACAATGGAACAGTTCCCGCATTTCATCCTGGAAAAGGTTCCTGAGGCGAGGGACTTGTTAAATAAGCTATACTCGGTCTCAGACGAGATCCTCAACGGGGCAGGTATTGAAGATAGGGATAACGCAGCTCAGACGGCAAATAGGTTCATTCATTGCCACTTTGTTTTCCAGCGTACTAAGGCAGCAGCGGCTTTTCTAAACAAAGCGCTGGATGGCATTCGAGGGAGTTTCTCTGAGTTAGGCAGGTTGGGATTACCGTCCCCATTTCTTGAGGATGGCACTATTGCCACGGCTGCGCAGATTACCGAGATCATTGAGCAGAAGGAGAACGATCCGGAGGCATTCAAGGAACTCGACAGCCCCCCAACAGCAGCAGATACCGAGGCAATCATTCATCCACTCTCTCAGCTGCTGTTCCACATAGAAGCAGGCGCTGGCCTGCCAGAGGTGCTGCCTCATAAGGAAGCTATTGATCTCCGGGGAGCCCAAGAGAATTTGCGCAGCATGGCAAAGCCATCCGAAATTGAATGGGTGCCTTTGCAAGCTGCACTTTCAAAGCTCTAACTCCATTTGCCCTAGAAAGGAAGGCTCTGGTCTGTAGAACTAGAGAGTTTTTGGGTTCTCCGTTCCTTATCCGAAACGCCCCTGTTAGTCGCCAAAAGCTGTTGAAATAATATTGCAAGCAGCTCCCTTCGGGTTCCCCTTTTTGCATATATTCGTGCGCTAGCCTGCGCGTCTTCGTATCTTTTTCGGCTTCTCGGCAGGTTTTGATCTCCC